>JAWQEG010006400.1:7500-57500 GCA_033782935.1 Petrolisthes cinctipes
AAATGAGGCGAAACATGTATTGTGAAATGTGGATTGCATTCGCCGTCGAGTTACGTAATTATGTTTTAATATTTCATGCAGTCAGATAAACGGAAAAATCTATAAAGCATGTGAAATCATAGTTACCTTTGCATGTCTAAAAATGAATGGTAGGAATTAAGCTTCCAATTAAGGATATGCATAAGATATATAAGGCTAAGCTGACTCATTTACAGTTAAATAACCATGCGAAGAAAGATAGACGAGAGAATTATTGATATTAAATCGGAATAATGTACTGACTCGGCGTTCGTAGGTCGTGTCCCAGAATTCTCCATATGTAGGTCACTGCAGCAAAAGAAAGAAAAAAATGGTAAAGACTGAAAAGAGTTACGATGTTTGTATGTGTTTTATTTGTTTGTGTGTGTGCGTTTGGTTCACGGAGGTGCAGCAGTGAGGTAGCAGCCTTAAAGCAGAGGGCGCCTTGGCCTGGTAGAGAGAGAGAGAGAGAGAGAGAGAGAGAGAGAGAGAGAGGTGCTAGTATAAAATTAAATTACAGTGCAAAAGAAAATTACGGTAATGCTGGAAGAGAGAAAGAGAGAGAGCGAGATAGCGAGATAGCGGAGTGCATACGTGCAAAATGAAGGGAGAGAAGTTGTGATAGAAATAGAGAAAGAGAATTTTAAGATGTGTGAGAAAACCGAGTATATTATGAATGAGTTACAGGGAAAGAAAATTGACTGATGTGCGTCCATTAAGCCATTCGTAGTTGTTATTGTACAGCCACGAACAAAAGTTCACCACCGACTCTCCACTTTTTCTATTTTGCATGCATGCCGAGAAATTTTGTTTGCGTGTAACATTGCTTCCTCGCACATACTGTAGCTTACCTCATTATTTTGTACTTCCTACTGAAGGGTAGCGCTAGTAGAGTGTTGGTAAATCTGGACCAAATGACTCCTCCAAACTTTTCTAAGCAACATGCTGGTCACCATTATTTTTGTTCGTTCACATGGCCCTGTTTCCTGGCATACTTGGGACAAATCAAGGCGCTCTAATATACCTAAAGGTTACTCTACCCTTAAGGATGAATGATGAATTGAGAAACATAGTGTGCAAGAATGAGGAATACCATTAATGTTGCTAAGAGTGCCTGCGAACTTTTGCTCGTGACTCCAGATTAGGGTACAAAGTTGAAACACACACACATACACAGAGGACTATGAAAGCAGTAATAAGCTACATTCAGAAACAATAGTGTATTCTCCCCTCTCCTGTCTGGCGTTGAACTTTTATATTCTTAATGTCGTGAATGAGACGTATTCAACACCCTCTTCTGCTTGAGTAGGACCTTAGCATCTCATGGACTCTTGAGGGTAATTTTATCATTTTTGTGACGATATAATTTTTCGAGTTACCCATCAGGGGGACCACAAATACGTCTGTTCCACGCAGTACGTAGTATTTGCCCCTCACCTTATATAATAGTCGATTTCACTATCCCTCAAAAACGAATTACCTCAGTCAGTGGTTCTGTGTCTGTGTGCCAATACCAAAAATGATAGAGAGAAAACGGAAAAACCATATGCATTTCACATTGGTGGGTCGCGGGTCACGTCTGCAATTTTAAGAGCGTTTCCCCTGTTAGTCGGCGTCCCTCTAAGCCCCTCTACCAGTCAGTCCATCAGTCCCCAGTCCATATGGTACAGTATGTATGTGTTGGCAGGGGTTTGATGTGTCCTGGTGTTGATGTGTTTGTGGTGGCTTAAGTTGACTTGTTGGTGGGTGATATTGTGGTGGTGATATTCTGATGTGCATGTGTGTGTGGTTGATGAGTATATGTGGGGGTAATATTCTTTTGAGTGTGTGTATGGGTGATAAGTATGTGGTGGTGGTGTATGTGAGGGTATGTGGTCGTGATATTCTGATGTGTATGTGTGTGGTTGATGAGTATGTGGTGGTGATGTTCTGATATGTACTGTATGTGTTGTTGGTATACTGGTGTTGGTGACTTCATACATTGTAAGTCATATTAATATGGTGTTTGATGTCTCCTTGATGTCCTCGTGGTGGTGATGTCCTCTTGTTGGTGATATTTTGGTATTGGTTGATGAGTCCTGGTACATGTTTGTATGGTGAGGCCTATGTGTGGTGGTTAAATAATTATGGTAGCTGATGTTCACTTTGTGTTCATGTGCAAGTGATGTCCTATTGTTGATGAGGATTAAATGGTGTTCTGATGTTGACAGTGTTCATATTGTATGTTGTTTGTATGAAGTGGATGATGAGTGATGTTCTTATGTGTTGGTGATGTTCTAATGTTGATATGATAGTATTTGGTGTTGATGTTGCAATATTGATGGGTTGTTGATGTTGTAGTGTTGATGGGTGATGTTGCAGTATGTTGAAGTGTTGATAAGTTGTTGATGTTGCAGTATTGATGAGTTGGTGATGTTGCAGTATCAATGAGTTAGTAATGTTGCAGTGTTGGTGGGTTGGTGATGTTGCAGTATTGATGAGTTAGTAATGTTGCAGTGTTGGTGATGTTTTGGTAGCCTATTGCTGTGTTGATGATTGAGTCTTGGTGATGTTCTGGTATTGGTATTTGTGGTGATTCTGTTTTTGATGTGTTTGTGATGTTCTGGTGTTGTGTTGTGTTGTGTTCGTGAAAAACGTACTGTATGTGATTTTTATACACCAATGTTGGCCTCGTATTTGTTGGTACATTACAGTATACATTGTTGTGTCAGTGTTGATTACTGTACTGTATATTCATGTGTTACGTAGATCAATGTAACCAACAGTACGGTAAAGTATATGTTTGGTGGTGGTGTGGTACCTGGTGTTAGTATACCTACTTACTACCTGAGTATCTCATGCTGGTATGTATATAATGAACTCTTTGCAAAAATATTCATAATCTCTTTTTTTTTTTTTATTGTCACTTGTTCTGTTTATTAATGCTGTAATGAACTCATGATTTTGTATTAATGGGGCATCACACAAGTACAAAATCCAGCCAATTAGGCCTAATGAATACACAAATCTGGTACAGTAGTAAGATGTGTTGTTGTCTTAGAGGCGAGTTGGATTAACCAACTGAAATCTGATAGATAGCAACAACAATGAAGAATTTACTCGAAAAGCCCATACCCATTAGTTCCCAAAGTTATACAGTCATTCCAAAAAGCATCCTTACAATTTCATGTTTAGATATATCCCTCAGTGGTTGCAGATTGTTATACAGTATATGTATATATATACAGTATATATAGAAGTACCACCAAAGAAAAGTGTCAATGAATGATGCCAAGCATCATGTAAACTCATTGTGTAATTAAATTTTAAGAATAGCATAACAATCTGCAATGTTCTGGTTTAGTGCCCATGTGATACCCACTTTGTTTATGCATCTTGCACAATGGGATGATCTTTTGCACATATATCTTGTATTATTATAGTTTACAATTTTTGTATGATATTCTACAATGTTGGAATGTTGTGTACTTTCCTAATTTTTTTGTTTACATTGATCTAGTATTCCTTGGCTGCCAATTTCACTGCTCTGTATAACTTATTACGGTTGATTCTGGAAGTAAACTACAGTAGTTGCTTTTTCTAAAATAACAGCAAGAGAAAAAGGAATTATATTTTTTTCTGCATAGAAGCGCATAAAAGTATTTCCTGTTACTCTTTAAAAAAAAGGTATAGTTGTGAAGTTTTCCTCGAGGTTAATCTGCCAAGATTATTCCATCCCATTTGAAAACCCCAAAAGGTACTTAATTCCATTTTTCTTGCCTCCTCTCCATCCAGGGTGCTATGATGCCAGGGTAAGGGTGCTGATAACCCATGTGACATGCTTGCTGCAAGTGAGCACTGACCTACTGGAGGTGTATGAAGAGTCGGTGCTGGAGTACCTGGTAGTTGAGGATGACAGGCCACCCTTGACTGAGTAAGTCCAGAGGCTAGGGAAGGGGCTTGAGGGGTAAGGCAAAAGCAGATAGAGAGAAAACCTATCTATTCATGCAGCCAGCTGTCACAAACTTAATTGCTGGTACAGTAGTTATATTTTTACATTACAGTAGTTAGAAAAACTACCTATGATCTTGATTGTTAATGGATTTATTAAAAGTAGTCAATTTTGTGGAACTAGGGCTACAGTTAAGTGTTCATTATCATAGCCAGAAACACATAAGATACAGAGATCTTTACATCTATACCTGATACTGTATCTTGCTATAGGTTATGTAGAGTACCACAAACCTGAACCCAATCACTGTGCCTCAGGGTTATGTTTAGAAGCTTATCATGTTCGCCAATATTGAAGAACTAAGACTGGTGTTAATGGTTATGTATCTTAGTCTGCAACTACTGTATATTCCATGTAGTGTTTATTGAGTGCTGATGCATCATACAACACATTATCCCTTTGTTAATTGGTGCATAGTTCGTCAAGATGATGCATATCTATATTGATAAGTGCTTATTAAACCATTTCTAATAAATACTGTATTCAAAGATGTCTAAGTCGTCATTCCTTCCCTTTCCTGATTCATGACGCCTCAAGCTTTAAAGGGATGTGCTGATCTACAGTGTAGAGTGAGGTGAGAGATGGCCAGTGTTGGTTGTTAATATATAGTCCTTGTTGGCAGGGAGGAGGAACGAGAGCAAGAGAAAAAATTAAAATACAAGAAGTTGAAGCGTTACACTGCCATTGGTCTGGCCACCATTGGAGGAGGTGCTGTGCTTGGACTTACCGGTGGACTGGCTGCACCATTCATTGGGGCTGGACTTGGATCCATCATTGGCGCTGGTAAACCCAAGATAAATGAACCTACGTATTTCATATAGAAATTGATAGATATATTTGAAGACATGCTGAAAGCAGATTAATGAGTGCTGTGGAGAGTTGTTAGTGAACAAAAATCAGTTATGAGATTTATAGAAGTGTCAGTCAAGTCTTCAACAGTTAACTCAGCATTGTTTAATAATATTATGCTTTTAAATTATGATTATCACTAATTGATTTACCAACAAGGCATACCCTGGTAGATATCCATTTATTGCATGTTATTCTGTACAAACTATGCACTTGATTGTGACCATATTTTTAATTTGTACTATTCTTTTCGTAATCCACAATATCTAAATACTTAATGTACTCTTAGATTTTTAATATCTAGGCAATATCACTTTATTGTGCATTATTTAAACTCATTTAGCATTAGTCCAAGCTTACCATCCATTTAAGATTAATGATATGTGTGTTTATGTTTTGTGTTAGGTGGTGTAGCAGCCCTCTCCTCCACTGCTGGTGTGGCTGTGGTCGGCTCCATGTTTGGGGCAGCTGGTGCTGGGCTTACTGGTAAATCCTCTCTTAATGTTATCTCTTATGCTTTGACTCATGCACTTATAGTTTACTATTTACTGTACTGACAGTGCACAGTATTGAACTTAAGATACACTCTTCCCATAACTTGTGTACAGAGCCTTGGTATAAAAAGTGTCTTATATTAAAGTGTGATATAAAATACTATTGATTCATATGATTAGCAGTTGTGTTGTTTTTATTAATGTATATTTTATGGCCCTATTTGGACTGGAACCTTTGTTTTAGCTAAATATTTATGTTAAATTCTTTAATATTAAATTCTTTTTCATTTTTGTATATAAATAATTTTAATAACTAGTGGGGCTATACAATGTACTGTTCTGTACTATAATCACTGTACAGTACTGTACACAGAAATGTTTTACAGCAATAATTTATGCTGTCAGTTGCCTCTTTCTTTTCCAGGTTATAAAATGCAAAAGCGAATAGGAGAGGTAGAGGAATTTGCCTTTGATTACCTGACTGAGGGAAGCCATTTACACATCACCATCGCCATCTCTGGCTGGCTGACCAAGGAAGGGACGGAAGAGTTTAGTTTACCCTGGCGTCTCCTCTACCACTCCCCAGAACAGGTGAGAAGTTAGTGATTGATTATAAGGAAAAAAACTAATGCCAGTGCACCAGTGAGGTCATGTGCTGTTTGAGATGAGGCATTTGCAAAGTTTGAAGGAAGAACCCACCCTCCCACCTTTTGAAAGATAAGAAATTGGGTATTGATGATGATGATGATAATGGAAGAACTAGGGTATAGTAGAGTGGAAATGATTGAATTAGAAACAAAGACATCAAAGGTCTTCAAGAACAGAAAATGAAGCAACTGTTATTGTAGCTTACTGTTGATATCCAGCACCAGTTGTTTATTTATAAGGTCTAAAGAATTGAAACTGATAGATAAAAAATAAATAAAAATATATTTTCCTCCTGAAAAATTTCTAATGCTCAGACTACAGCCTGCTACTTTCTGGGCCCCTTAATAAAAATTGCTGTACAGTAGTAGGTTAAAGTTTGCCAAAAATGTTTTAACCCTATATAACTTAAATTTAATACTTTGAAATTTATCCTGTATTTGAAAATGAGCATTTCTGTGCATTGTAAATACTTTAGTTTTAATTATTATACTTTGTAATAGATAGTTTAACTCTGTTTGTTGTTGATCCATCAGTACTGTCTGCGGTATGAGTCCCAATACCTGCTGGAACTGGGCCAGGCTATGGACTACCTGATACAGTTTGCCCTCTCTATGGCTGTCCAGGAGACATTGAAGTACACCATCCTTGCAGGTAGGAAAGTAATAAAGATAACTCCAACAGGTTCAGTAATAAAAGACCCCAAATTTGTAAGAAGTAATGACCAATGACCATATAGTCTGAATACACAGAATTTAATGAAGTACTGTACAGTAAAAAGAACCAGGTACAAACTTAAAAAAAAAAAACTACTGTATTATAAAAGTAACCGAGTGGTAAGAGAAATCGTGTAGATGATAAGTATAATAATTAAGTTACTTACATACATAGTGAACAGAATAGTCAGTGTGCAGTTTTGTATGATTTTCATGGAAAAATTATCCTCTTTTGATAATCCGGGTCTGTTGTTCATGAAATATAAAGAGGAAGCATGAAATAATGTCGTAGCATTCTCTGTAATACACTCTATTTGACTACATTGCAGGAATTATCTCTGCGATCACCTGGCCAGCATCACTCCTTACACTGGCGTCCATAATTGATAACCCCTGGGGAGTCTGCTGCCGAAGGTCTGCTCAAGTGGGGAAGCAACTGGCAAGTGTGTTATTGACTGGGGAACATGGACACCGCCCAGTCACACTCATTGGCTTCTCCCTGGGAGCACGAGTCATTTACTACTGCCTCCAGGTAACCGTAACCTCATATGCACACTAACCTCATAATGGGCTTGTCAAATTCAAAGGGATTGTCAATAGGGACCCATATCATCTACTGCTGCTTGCAGATAAGGTAATCCATGAACCTACAGAGAAGCAGTATTTACTCAGTTACCAAAGGAGACCCTTTATGGTATCCCAACATACTCCAAGAAGCTGGCAACATTTAATGGGTGGTTCAAGAGCTCTCTGAGTATAATTATGATATGGAATGCCTGTGTTGGGTGAAGGCAGGATAATGAAATAGCATGATGTTCTGTGTTTTCATTTTTAAACATTTTAATGCGTGACATGAAAATTAAGATGTTTGTTTATATAGTGTTTCTGGTTAAATCACATAATGTTTTATTGTTCATGCTTGTGCAAGACCTGACCTTCAATAAGTTGTTGTTGTTGTTGAAGTTCCTCAAGCTGTCTGGCTGAGCAGTCTCGAGCTCCTGAGGAAGGCCATGGCCTGAACTGGGCTTTCCCACAGTGCCCTCAGAGAGTGTATGTTGTGTTGTTGGCGAATGTGGTTGTGTACAGTGTTTAATAGAATGGGGTGCTGTGTTGCACCCCGGACAGTAGTTGTATACTACTACACTTGAATAATATGTAATTGCATATGTTGCATTAACATTTGTCAAACTTGTATGTACTCTTGACATATGCAAAAAAACAGTGAGTATAATAGAACACAAATTTAAAATAGTCTGGGAAGTTAAAGTTGAAATACATTGTGCTGTGTTTCTGGTGTAATCAATATCATTCTTTTTTTCCTCCCAGGGAATAGTGTAAAGTACTTGAAATCTTATTAAAATCTGAAATTCTGTATTTTTAAAAACAGTTTGGGTGTTGATAATCTGTCATTATATTGCTCATTATCTTTTCTTGTGGTGTAATTTATTGATTCTGTTTTCACTGACAGGAGCTGAGTCGCCATCAGGGTAGTGCAGGTATCATCCAAGATGCTATAATGTTGGGTGCTCCAGTGCCTGGTTACACCAAGGAGTGGCAAAAGTTTCGTAAGTCTGATACAATCTCATACAGCCCATCACAAAAGTTCTGTTTCTTCTCCAGGAATTCAGTAACCCATGGCCTTTTTGATTATGTAAATTTCATGAAAAATGCCATTCATATGCATTTTTTCATGGAGATATGAGCTGACACAGCTATATACACCATCACAGATTTATAACCTTCCTGTATCAAGAGTTAGACATTGGGCAAGAAGAACATGCATTGGTTGGAAACTATTGTAATCTTCTGGTAAAGGCATTGGATGAGGTACACTTAATATAATTAGCCAGAAAACGAAAAGAAAGTACACTTATTCATTCATCATTCTTATGGATTGACAACTTATTCTCATGGAAACTCCCTTTGTAAGTTGGCTACGGCACGGCAGAGAAAACCACGTCTCCACCTCCTTTAGCTAGGCTTTGTTGGGGGCTTACCTTCCCACCCCAAAAGGGATATTCCTTGGCCCCTGAAGTGAGCATTGCAATATGGTACAGTATATTAGTGTGTGCAGGAAAGGTGAAACTAGAGGTAACATTACTGTGTCTGTACTAGTATCAGCAGGAAGGGTAGAACATAAGTGAACATACATTACATTGTACATAATTTTCTTGGCAGTAAGGGTAGAACATATGGGAACATTGCAATGTATGTAGGTTACTTGTGTTGGCAGGAAAGGTTGTGTCTGGACGGATCATCAATGGGTACTGTCAGGGGGACTGGCTGCTGCGATTCCTCTATCGTTCATCGTCAGGCTCCATGCAGATTGCTGGACTGATGCCCGTTAAGTGGAATGATCGCCGCATGTTCAACTTTGACCTTTCTGACATTGTTACTGGTGAGTGCCACAATAGCATATCAATACAGTAGACCGTATACAACACCTGAACATCCACATTTAATGACTTTGTCAGTCCTTTATTTATTTCTCATTCAATGTTTTCAAAGGTACTGTACTGTATTTTTAATGCATATTCATATAAACTAAGTGATCATATGGTCCTTATCAGTAAATGTGTTAAGTATCTTAGAAGTGTAGGACAAGCCCTTTTAACAGGATCTTATTTATGTTGAGTGAAATCAATCAGCATCAGGAATCCAAGGCCATTTTTCTGGAATCTTCACAATAGAACTTGGTAGAGAATAGTCTTCCATCGGTGGAGTCAGTATGTGTTGAATTTTTTATTAAAAAAATATTAATTAGAGAAAACATTGTCTCATGACATTTACGATAATAAAATTAGATGAAGCAAAATATCTGGCTGAGCTCTTGAGGCATCCCATGGTACTCTCAGGTGTGGCATTACAAAGTGACATTGAACCTTTGCACCTTGATGAACCTGCAGCCATACGTATACCAGTCATATTTCTCTGATCATATGTTTTCCCTACCTCCAGTGTGGAGATGAAGGCCTGGGCCAATATTATGAAAGTAAAGTTTACTCCTAAGTTAAGATCTTGTTTGTAGGAGTTCATTCATGGCAAGGACTAGAACCCGGCACTACTTTGTAATCATAATACTGTATAGACTTGTACTTCAAGAGGAGGAAAGTCGACCACTGTTTCAAAATGAGCCTGAAACATTTTGGAGAGGTCGGTAATGTAAACATACGAACTAGTGAGAATCCTAAGAGGTTTGATAAATACTGGCCCTGGTGTATAGAAAAAAAAAAAACTTTTTTATTCCCTACTTAGATTATAAAATAACTTAAAACTTCCACTTTCCTTGAGGCAATAAATCTCCACCGAGTCCTTCAAGTGGGACATGAAAATTTTTCAATTCTTAAAAAAGTTACAATATGCCAAGAGGTGACATGACTGATAATTACAGAGCAGAAAGTTGGGGTACTTTTATTTCAAATTTTGAATATTGAGGTTGTTTTTAGCCGAAATTTTGAATGCTGGTAAATTTCTACATATTTAAGGAACTGATGGTTAAAATGAAGAAAAGATCAGATTATTATAATTTCTGTTCTATACAGTATCATTATTACTTACTGATATTTATTTCAAAGATGAATTTATGTCATCTGAAACTAAATTAATATACTTACAGGTTATGAATGTAGTTGTAGTTATGAAGGCACACTAGCTAATTGGGGATCAGAACTAATAATAATTTTAATTAAAATAACACATCATATGAATATCTAGGCCACATGGACTATGCCAAGAAGATGGATATGATCTTACGTCTCTTGGGAATTCGTACACAAGATCCTATCATCAAACAGGGCTTTAGAGTGAAGAAGAGTGCATCTGACTATCCCGGGTTCAGGTCTGCAGAGAACAAGCTGGTAAGTCATTCCTTAGGCTAATACTGTATCTTCAGTCATGGTATGGAAAGTTAAAGTCTTGTACCTGTATCATCTTGTTTGATTAATTGATATATAATTATGCTCTAACAACCTCTGTGCATATCTGTATACATTTGTACAGTACTGTGAATACTGTACTGTATTGATATTTACCAGTAAAAAAATTTTAAGCTATACTTATACAGTACTACTTTTATATGATGTGTTGGCTTGTTGTCATGGCAAATACCTAGTTATCACAAATTTGCCATAAAACTGCCATTTGTATAATAAATAATTGATATTGTAAATGAAGTGCATAAGGATAGAATAAGGTGGGGATTCTTCTACTGTTACCAACTTTTATTGAATATTTCCTTGAAAGGAGCAAACTATCAGTGTTATTGCATGATGGATCATTTCAGAATGCCTCTAGTCTGCGGGCCTGTGCCTCAGACAGCAACCTTCTGTGTGGCCGTAATGCTCCTCTGGCTCGCTCACTTTCCTCTGACGAACTTCTCATATCTCGCACTAGTTCCTTCCTTGACCCTCCTCAGACAACTGGTACAGAAGAAACCACAAAGCACAAAACTCTCTCTATTTACAACTTCAGTAACAAGAAAAGTGTCTCACAGAAAAGTGTAGGATCCCCGTCACCCAGCAGCCGGGCCGGAAGTGATCAGCAGCTTGACTCTGCAGGCAGCCTCGATGAGAACGAATTCAAGGAGCAAACATCTTCGTCCAGGTCATATTTTGGAGACTTATTTTCTAGGAAGCCATCCATTTCTTCTACTAAAGATCATCAGGCTCAGGCACAGGAAAAGTTCAGGCGTCGGACTGTCTCCTCCAGCAACCTTTTTCCTCCCAGATCAGGAAAGTCTGGCAGAGGAGAGTTACACAGGTCCAATTCTCAAGGTCACTCAAAGCAATCATTTTTCCAGATTTTCTCTAAAAAGCAAGAACCAATTGATGAAGATTGAGCTGCTTTAAGGAACTTGGATGCTCTTGGAGAATTGGCAGCTACTGATTCCTCCATACTGTGTCACCAAACAGACTGCCTGTATTACACAAAGGTACATTTGAAGGAATATGTAGCCTCTAATTCACTGACAACATCTTACCCCTTTTGGTATTACAAAGTTTACAAATACATTTTAGAATGTTTAATTCACATCTCATGATATTTAGTTCTATAGCAACACACCATCATCCAACTGAAAATTTGAATGTAGACCTTGCTTGTGAAGACAATTAATTATGTACTGGGAAAATGAATGTAAACAGCAAGTAGATGTGCTAACAAAAGTTATATTTATATACATATATTGCTAAAATATTACTGTGTTGTATTAACAAATCAAACATCTTTACTGCCTCCACACTGCTTTCTTTAGTGAGAGGACGCGTGGCCATTAATTAAGTTATATGAATTCTGCACGATGTCTTTGCAACAGATGAAGTTAATGTACAAACGCAATGTGTTTTCCCTTAGGCATGATATAATGCAATGGAACTGTTAGCAAACTTAGTTACAGCTTACTGATAACTCATTTGATAATACCATCCCCATTTCTTCCATCTTTTTAAATAATGGGAAATGGGGTCTTGATAATGATGCTGCTGATGTGCATTGCATCACATAGATCACTGGCACTGTACTCATTTCTTCCTTATGTAGGAAAATGTCATCCAAGGTGAGGGGAAAATTTAGTACTGTATCTTTATCTGACTTTTAGTAATATTTCAAAACATCATATTTTTTTTTTCTCCAAACTTTAAGGTGAACATAATATTATTTTGACTATTGAGAACCAATTTGGTAAAAACAAATTGCTGCACCATGTATGAGTATAGCTCTGATATTATTACTTCACGATAGTCATAGTGTTGTACTGAACAGAATATTTTGTGGTTTCAAATGGGTAATGATCCATTGACATTCTTTTACAGTGTACAGTTACCAATAAAGTGCTAACTAAATTATTGAAATCAAAGCAACAAGTGATACTTTATCAAAGAGGACGGTCTTCTCTTTTATTGAAGGTAAAGGGAAAACATATCAGGTGCTGTGTACATACATATCAGTCAAGAGTGCCAAGCTATAGTTTAAGAATGTGATTTAATAAGTCTTGTCTTGGCAAAGTATGTTGCACATGTATAAGTGACAATATGTAAATACTAATCTGCTTTAATGAGATGGAATTAAACCAGCTCTTCCTTTAGAACAACCACACCTCAGATGCAGGTTTTAAGAGCACAAGTAACATTAAGATATGGTTTTCCTAGTACTGTACCAGAGATGCATCTTTTGATATCAGATTTTCATGATAGTAAAAGGTGTATCATAACAGAAACCATATTTTAGCCTCAGATAATCATTAACGCCCATTAATAAAAATCCCAGTACAGTACATTTATTATTGAGTAATCAAGAATGTATTGTATCAAGACTTTTTTTTTATACCAATACCAGTACTAGCAGTAACAATCCCATTATATAATACTGCTTACTGGTGTCACAAGCCTATGGTAACAATATATGTGTGACATTGTGCATAACTGTTGCTGAGTCCATATACATTACAGGGACAATTATGGAACACATATCTTTCAGAATTTAGCTTAGGGAGATTTCATCCTTACTCAGACCAACTGCCAGAAACACTTGATCATACAAGCCATCCTTAAACCTACAAGTCTGACATTAGACTTGACCACAAGCTTTAGTTCCTACACATTGCTCTCACGTCCACAGCCTGAGGTTGTCCTATCAACTTGATGCTTAATTCAGTGCCCAGTTAGTTACTAAATAAATTCATTTTAGCTAATACAGTAGAAATATTGAATGATGTTTACAGTAGTTAATGCTTTTGTCAAAAAGTTTTGGTTTTGTAACTATCATATGTTCCCAGTATAGGACATGTGCTTTTTATGACATTAACTTGCAAGAGCACTAGCATTGTTATATTGCAGGGTTTGGAGGCTCCAGCAGTTTCTACCTTCCATATATCTCTTATTACACTACATGCTATAACCAATAAACAAGTGTGAGAGTGTCTGACAATGAAAACAATAAGTAAGGGAGTAAGTAGAGATGATACAGCATTGAAGGTACTGATTGTTTTGAGGACGGCAGAACTTTTCATTCCTTCAAACCCTGCAACAGTACAATCTCTTTGGACTGAGTTTTGAATCAAGTTGTTTACAACCTGGAAACCAGCTGCCATCCGTCAAACTTGAAGCTCACTGCACCTTGTGGTTTATTTTAAGAGTTTTTCTGTCCAATATGTAATATCTTCAGGGTACATATGTGATAACTAGAGCTGTACTGTGAACTAATTAGTGTTAGAAAGTTGCCTTTATCTGACTCTTTCATGTCAAATATTTTGTTCTTTTTAATGAGTTACTTTTGTATATGTTGGACACTGTAGGGATTAGATACTGTACTCCATAATCCATCATTGAAACTTTGCTCAAGTCATTAAAAATTCATGTCAAAAGTTCATCCATTCATCATTCACCTATACATAACTTATAATGCCATCATAAAAACCATAAAAATGAATGAATGATAGATAAAGGACTGTATCACTTGAATATAAGCTGTTACTTACTGTAATTTTCATTGCAAATTTTAGATATGAGTAGCAAACTTTAAGGAACAAGGAAAAGAAAAGAAAGGAAAGGAAAGAAGAAATGAATTTGGCTGATTTGGGACTGAAGAAGTGCCAAGAATCTTAAGATATTTCCTACAGCAAAGCTTAAAGGATACTGTAGTGTCTTTAACACTGTTTTCATGTATTTATTGTTAAACATTCACTCATTTTCTTAATCTCCTATATTTAAAAATATAATATCCTTCCAATACAAACAGTTGAGTAGAGTACAGTATTTGGTTTAATTTGTGTGTGTGTATGGGTTGATGACATACAGAAATGAAATCCATATCTAGTGGGAGTAAAAAACATGTATTGATACTGTCATCCAGCCTCCAAAAGATTTCGAACAAAACAGTATTATAAAGTAAATATAAATTAAAAGGGTCACCAAAGTATGTCAAGGCTGTAGCAGTCAGTCAGGTTGTTGCATATTATAGTACATACCAGTTACAGTTTCACACGCTTGTAAAATACTGTGAAACATGATTGTGTCATTGGCTCATATGTAAGTGTTTAATTGGATAACGTATGAGTAGCGTTTAGCAGAGGATGGTGAACATGACTGAAGATGAAATGAAAGCTTTTGAGATGAAGTGACTGTGATAAGAATTTTTCCTTCAGACTTGATACTACAATCTGTAATAGTTGTAGCCATGTATGTGTATAGTATGTGCAGCTTATATTCAAGCAAATGTGGAACTGACATCATTGGATCATACAGTGTAAAATTTTCCGTGCATCAGTTATCTGTAGAAGAAGCTAAGACCAGGATTATTTTCTTCAGTGCAATAATGAATATTAAACACCATATTCTTCCGAAACTGAGGCAATCCTGTTTAGAGATGGCCTCCCTTGCCAAATAGATAAATGAATATCTGCCTCAGTTTGATTTCTCTGTAATGTACATCAAAGTCTAAGTAAAATGAGTTCTTCAAAAACAGTATCTAAAATTACAGTAAAAATACAGATAAATTAGAACCGTACCAGTATACATAACAGTGTACGTACTGTAGCTGTATTTTATAGCCTCTATTTTGTACACTTTAATAATTTACAGAACCAGTTTATTGAGGGTAATGTCAAATTTCTAACAGTGTCCCATATGTTTTGTTTGATATTTTGTTTCTTTCTTAATTTCCCTTCTTTTGATTATTGCATGATATCATGAGATATGTCAGGTAGTGAGAATAAGTTGAAAAGTCTCATTAAACAGTAGTACCAATAGATATGAAGTAGATAGCTTGTTTAGTTTAAAAATGTATGGTTTAGTTATTGGTTTTTGCACCCAGTGTGAGGTATAAGAAGGAACTGTTGCTTGCTGCATCAAACCACTATCTATATTTTCTGTATTGTAAATGTAAGGTATTTTGATGATGAGAAGATGCTCAATGTTGTCCTGTATCATTTCAGATTTTGTGGCCTAAAAACTGCTTTGACAGTTATTATAATTTCGTATTTGCCGTCATTGGGATCCCTATAGATTCTTAGGTCTTACGATATACAGTAGATAGATAGTACGACAAGTATATTGTTGTCTTAGTTATATGAATATTGGGAGTATATGTTGTGCCCTTGCAGTATATCCTGATGGTCAGAGGTTTGATCTCCAACTGAAGCAACATACTCAGCAGAGGTCTTGGTTGTCAATGAAGAACTGGGTGCTTGATACATCTTCACATGTGATGTACATTGGAGCTAGGATAATTGCCACAGCAAATCTTGAACAGGGGAGCACAGGATTTAAAAAAAAAACATCTAAAGAATATCCTCTTTGACTGTTAAGAATTTTATTTTGAAATGCTTGCAGTCTTTTTTAATATGGACTACTGATTTACACTAATAGTGTACTTGTTCTTGCTTAGGCTTTAATAGATATTGATATGGTTGTTCAGTGGAGTGAGTGGCAAGAGTAGCTTTGTTGTTCTCATCTTGTTGAAGTTGGGATATCATCTGATTTATGAGAGTGAAAGGTTTTGAGCTCTTGTTATAAATGTATTTTCAGTATGTTGGGATAAGGGTTAGTTAAAAAAATTTTGGTTTCTACACATAGTGACTGATGGTATTTTTCAAAATGCTTTTTAATTTATTGGGGCTTGTGAAATATGTATATAATTGTTATGTACTGTACCTGGCATTTAAAAAGTACCATTGTGTAAGCCTCTCCAGTATGTAAAGATGGAGATATTGCATTTATGATTTAGCAGTGTACAATACTGTATTACAGTAGTAAAAAAAATCAACACATTTCACCAGATTCCAAAAGTTGCAGTTAAGTTTTATTGCATGTTTTTATAAAAAACAGACTTAGAGAGAATGGTACACATGCAGAGCAACAGCAACAGTTCCCACCTCACCTGACCACTAGAGCGGGTTGACTCGATGCCTCGTGTCCAGACCTTGGCTGGTTTGGGCATTCTTCTCCTTTATCCTCTCTCCTATATCATCTCACCACATTGCTCCACTCATTGAAGGAATACATAAAATGGTTCTTCAACTTACAAAGCTACTTGCATGGTATATACTCAGTGTGATACGAAAATATTTTCCATAGTACAGTATTGCATTTAACAGACTTGTTAATCTGTAGTGAAATTTTACATCAAGATGTCTAACAGTTGTTAGTTATGGAGAGCAGATTTATTATGTACTGTACATTTATAAAAATGAAGATCATCTAACTGTTACTTTTGATCAGAGATTAACCACATCTATATTGTGATAAAGTATGCTACTTATCATGTGTATAATTTTGCTCTCACTGCTTCCTTTTTATTCTCCCATGGCAGGAATGTAAATACCTTGTGTAAAATATATATATGGTAACTATATATACTAAAATTTACCCTGTAGACTTTGCTTGTTACTGATTCAGAGAATTTATATACAGTTATTTTGCTGTAGAACTAAGAGTACTATTTTGCTTATATGAGATGCTAGACTATTCTATTTATCATAGTGTTAACAAAGATACTGTATTAAGAATCCTTCTGATCAGCTACGTAACTCCTGTACCTGACCAGTGTGTTGTGAGGCTTTGCTGCTGAAGTGGTCACTCGGTGACATACTGAAAAACACAGCAGTTATTTTGGTGTATCTGAGAATATATTTCCTTGAAGCACAGTGAGTGAAAATGAAGTTAAAATCTCGATGCATATATATATTGGATGCATGCTCTTGCCTCGGTGGAAGTTGAGACTAACTCCTTACTGCATGTCTGTTTTATAACTGGGCAACAGGGTCAATGTTGTGAAAGCTTTAGAAATGTTGTGTTATATTAGTGGCTTTGTAAATACTGTAGAATAGGACTAGGACTGTACTGGTATATAAGTGTTGCAACAGTGTAAGCTTGGTATGTGATAAAACCAGTTTAGTATGATGTACTGTATTATAACTGGAGAATGTTCATATGTTTCAAACACTGTATATATACAGTATACATATACCGAAATACCTACTGTATATATGGTTCATACTGTGCAAAGAAAATCACCATAATATACTCCAATGTATCAAGCTGTATACTGTATTTTCCTGTGAGGTATAGGCTATGTATTTGTGACTATATAGATCAACACAAAACATTGTCACAGCTCTGGTTGTCAGAATCAGAGAGTTACGTGCAGTAAAACAGTTGTTATTCCACCTTCTGAAAGTGTCCATGCTTAACACCAAAGCACAATATTTCCAGAGATGGAGACAAGACAGCAGCAGACACTAAGATCATACTTGTGCTTGTACAGAATTGGTACAGAGAGGTGTCTTTAATTAACATGATAGCAATTGTACTGACTGTTGCTAGATGAGCACAGGTTGTGGGAGGTTGGAAAAGTATCCAATAATCCAGTTTACCAGGAAATAAAGCAAGTTCCTGTCACTGATCAAAGTCTGTGGGAATATACAGAATAAGTTTTTAAAGTACTGTATTAACAATGGCTTATATGGAGTGTATGATCGTAATGATAATTTCTGTTATTATACTGCTGCCGGTGAGCATTTTCATTTATTAGGCATGACTGTGTTCCCACGTATTAAATTATGGAAAAAGTTAAAAATATAATGTTTTGCCATGATGCAAGTGTATAAGGAATGTGTAGTTTGTTTTTGCAGTAGGATATGTGGAAGACATTGTACATTCTCAAAGTTTTCATCCACAGTCCAGGTTTATTATGTGCTTAATTTGGTAATTACCATTCATGCTACTAGCAGTATCTGCATATCTATATCATTATGTTCATCTGCAGAGGTTTTCCACTTTCATCCAAAGAAACTGTGCTCTGACCACTTTTATTGATAGTACAGTACAGTAGTAATAAAATTTAGAAGTCATGATACACTCCATTCTTTTTTGGTATTTATATAAACTGGTCAATATTATTACTTCTAACTACATCAGAACTATTCAAACTCATCAGGCACACTGTACTGAAATACTGAATGAAGTATTAATACTAAACAAATGCTGGATGGTGCTACATTGAAACTTGCCAGATTGTTGGCATTGTAAGAACTGTACTATGATATGCATATCATTGAAATGTGATGAAAAATTTATATTATTCTAAATTTTCAGTACTGTATACATATTTTTGTCAGTCCACTGGTTTTCCAACAGATGTTTGAGAACCTGTGCACTAAATTATTATGGTATGTATCCATTCTGAAAATATTAATACTGTAGTACTGTATACAGTACAGTGTAGTATATTTTGCAAATGGAATATCTCACTTTAATGTAGTTGATTTTCAACAATGAGTTTTTGTACCAAATTAGCCAGGCGGAACTAATCCCCAGCAGCTCTGCTGATGTTGATGTGCTCTCTATTTTCTCTCTCCTAGCCACCCAACTAATCTGGGTTCCCTCTCTCCCTCCTTTTCACTACACTTTACACTCCCCTCAGCTTCATGAAGGCAGTTCTTCTAAAGTACAGATAAAAAAAATAATTATTTTACTTTATAACACTGGTAGGCTACAGTGGTTTATATATGATACCTACCTATTCTAAACATCGGCACCCTTATCCAGATCCATGTTTTGTGTCTCTTGACGCGTATATGTCGGTGACAGCAAGACTGTTATTCCTCAATACCCTTTTATGCTACCAAAGACCATTTTAGTTTATCTAACTTCAGCTTTGCACCTTGAACTCCTGCTCTCTCCTCCATCTCCCTCTTACAGTGCTAGACACTTCCGTAAACTGCAAATTCCCCAATCTTGGAAGTGTGATTGTGTTGGCGACAAATTTTATGCAAATTTGTGATTTTGTGTTTGTGAAAATACTTTGTTTTAGAAAAGTAAAGGAAGTATTGTACAGTACAATACTCTGAAATTATATGAATATGTACAATGAATGAAAGGATCATAACTAAAATAGGTTGAATCAGTGTAGTACTGTACTGGAGTTGATAGTAGAACAGAATGGAGCCAATCCATGTTGATACAGGATAGGCAAGTGGAATTACAGTACTGTAATGGTTTTCTAAGCAGAAAGTTGATGGGAAAGGAAAGATTAGTAACTGAGAAAGTTAAGGTAAGTAGGATAAAGTAACCTGGAAAGTCAGAGGGTTCATAGGAGGAAGCAAAACATCAGCAAAAAAGTTGAATAGTGAAGTTGTTGCTGTAAATCTTTTTGACTATGCTTATAGGTTTGTCAATCATTGTGTATCATTATTACTATTTGGGCTGAAAATCATAATGAACCAAAACTTAGGTTATTAAATATTGTGAAAAAAAAACTGAAATAAATACTGTAGTATCCACTGGCAATTATTGTTATATGGCCTGGTACAAGTTTTTGCGGAATTGATCTGAATTAAATTTTGTCCGTGTAGCAGAGATATACATACTCTCCTGCTGTACAAACCTTTCAAAGCTCAACAGTAAGAGCTTCGACATTCAGGGTCATAAACCAGGGGTGTACAGGTTCAAATTGCCTAGGCCATTTGGGGATCTTGTGCTACATAGTCATTCCGGCCTAGCACAGACCCGACCTCATTACAGATGGGGAATGAACCTCATGAACTGAATTCATACCATTATTCAGCCATTTGTTTCCATATATCCTACCTGTATGTGTCTACTATCTAGTTACTCTAGTATGTTTACTTTTCTTGTTTGAATTTCTTGTTACGTGTATTGTTATTGCGTCTGTACTAGCCGCTATATTGTACAGTACAGCACTGTGTTATTATTCCATGTGTCATCTTCTTTGTAATTCTATTTTCCATTATTGTCTTGATGCAAGTTTCTCCCTTATTATTGATATTCAGCCTTCCATGATAAATGGTGACTTTTTTTTTATATTTCTGTTTAATGCTATGAAGAATTAAGTACAGTAATTGCTGTAAAACACTTTGTAGTTAATGAAGATATTGTTAGTTACTGATGCTGTGCTTGGTTTAGGAACACACTGTCATGATTAGTACAATAAAGTGCTTGTATGAATAATGTCAGCAGGACTTCTGTACGGTAAGTATGTAGTGTTGGAGCTTTTCCCTGGTAGTGGCAGAAATACTTGTGATATAGCATAACAATATAGTGCAGTAGCTAGCCTACAGTACCAGAGATTAGCATTTGAAGCATGATACTTTAATTATAAGCTAGGATCAGGATGTAGAATTTTGAAAATAGCAACATCTGCAAAAATGTAGTAACTATAAATGCTGTTGTAAATATTCATTCTTCCGAACTGATCTCAATAATATCTTGATTAGAGTAGCAAACTGGAAATGGATGAAGAATGATATACATGATTGCTGGAACCTATAATACGTATGGTAAACATTTGCGGTACAAAGTAGTATTAACAGCAAATTGTTTTGTGTATTGGTTTAAAAGGAGTAATAATAGGTACATATATCCAAAGTTTATTGTTGGTACCGTAAATTTTGAGATGCTGGAGCCAGAAAATCATAGTGTCATTTCTGGTAAATTAAATCTGAAGAGAGAAAATGAGTTTTAATTCACGTCAAGTTCAAAAATATTTCCTTAGCTCTCAGCACCACCTTGTAGCAGCCAGGTGGGAAACCACTTTCCCATACCAGAACTTTTATGGGAGGGAATGGGAAATGTATTGCCAGATTTAAGAGGAATTATTTCAGTGTTGTCATAATTTCTCGTAGAGTGTTTTCTTCTTCATGTCTTAAGGTGAGTGTTGGCAGTTATTGTAAAAAACTTTTTGTGAACTACATGTGCTCTATTGTCTGTTAAATTGCAGTGGCATACCCTCACACATTATAACATGAAAGTACTGTATGTAGTAGCAGCTGTAGTAGTAGTAGTAGACAGTCCTGCCCAAGGAAGTACAGTAATTAAACTAATGTCAAGGTGTCGAGAGACTCGTGGAATTGCCTGGATTCTTCTTTCCCAGACTATTGTTGCAAGTTGCATTTTATTGTTCTTTCTATAATTGGGGTATCAGTTCAGCCCAAGCTACACAACACACAAATCTACAGACTTGTAGAAAACTTGAATACCAGTTTTATCTCTAGACAAGAATATCTATTCTCAACACAGCATATTGCACTCTGCTTCCCTCACCTGGAAATTTTTTAGGGTTGAATTGAATTGAAGAAAGAGAAAGGAGACAACCCTAGGCCTGAAAGACCCTGAAGTATGTGGGAAAGGGTGATGGAGAGGAGGGACAGTAAGCATCAATGAATAATAATAAAAGGAGGGACAGTTGAAGACGACTAAGGGAGTAGTTAGGATCCACAGGGGAGCGAAAGCCCTGAGTTAAAGTACTGCCCACATCACTGCAGATGATACCGCCTGTAACTTATATAGGCAAGCCGCCAATAAAAAACTTTGCTAAGTGAGGGGGAAGTTAACTATCTGCCATGGCCAGCTGTTTTGGAGGGTTTATGTGAGGGAATAAGGTGTCAATCCATGTAAACCTAACCTAACTAGCCTAGTCCATAACCAACCATGACTTCGACTTAATTCTCGCCAGGGAGGGGGGGGGGGTGGTAAAGAAACTTATGCTCGTGACTGTACCTGCCAGGTGTAACCAAAAATATATCCTCTCGAAGTCCCTACAGTAACGCCATGATCGCCATCTGTACTGTTTCTATTTGGTGATTATTGTGTTTTCATTACAGTACAACAATAATATCGAGTGGGCCATGCGCCTAATCAGTTCTATGAGCATTCCTGTGATCTTTTTCCCGTCATATAAAATTAATAAAGGAATAGACGAATTTCAATATGAAATATAAATTTTGAAAAAGGATAATATATTTTGGATCGAGGCACATATTGAATGAGATAAACGCGAATCATGATAAACAGGAAAGAACGAGAGGAGAGTTCAACAATGGAATTGAAGCAACAACAAACGTTCACTCGTCTGCAGTGGATGGTGGATCACCTGGCAGGATCCTCATCTCAGTTGTAAACAAACGTTTGTCTCAGACTCTTAGTAACACACCGAAATCGAAATCAGTGGTTCTGTAGATGACTGCTTCTGTGAAAATACCATAAGTCCCCGTCAACAATTGTGATAGTGTTGGTGTTGACAACACAGACCTTGTGAAACCTGGGTAAGGCATAAAGGGAACAGGAACACACTGTGTAGCGTTATTAGCTTTAGAAATTTTTGTCCAAACTCGAAGACTGTTCTTATGAAGAACGTGACATCTTTGAGCAATACCCGATATCAAAAAGCCTAAATTTACTGAACTTACACACACATTAAGTAATGTTTTTTTGGTAAAGGTACAGAAGTGGACCTTACTGTATAATAGATATTTTACTGTCATTACCCACTATTTCGGACCATTCTAAAACACTTTTCTTCTATGGTTTTTCTTCCTCAAATGCCCCGTTTCCAAGATAGGGCATATTCAAATGGGGCATTTTGAAATTAGCCTGACCTTACCTTACCTTACCTTACCAAACCAAACCAAACTTAACCTAACCTAACCTAACCTAACCTAGACCGCATCAGACTACCGGGACCTAACCTGGGCAAACTACCGGGAAATAATCGTGATAAAGTACAATAAATGACAGGGGTAAAATACTAGGACCCAGCCGGATCTGGCAACACTGCTGAATTAAGGTCCACTTCTGTACTAATGCCGTTTTTTTTTATCACAATTATTATTTATTTTCATGAGAGATACAGCTACTCGGTGGCAATAAAGAGCACTATCAGAAAAATACGGAACCTGCCATGATTTCTTGATGTAAGTCATGATAGGTCCCGCGGCACGAGCTTTCAATTCATGAACTAGAAAATCAGCGAGTGTGAGGAAGGGTGTGTACGATACATAATTGCTATTTATATGATTACTTAAAGTACAGGTGCCATTATTCGTTGCCCGTGAAGGAGTGATGCCAGGGGGGTGGGCATGATTTTGTCTAGTGCTCCAGGAATGACAAGACTACCTAATAATTATGTGTCCGTTTAATACAATCAAAAGGTGAGTTTGGTGATCCTATGGAGTTGCATTATAGTTAGTGGAGATTGTTTTAGTGCCACTACCCAACGCTGGTATGTACGACAGGAAGTAAAATAAACAAGACTGAAATGAATCGACCACAGCTTTATAGTGCGTCCTTGGAAATAGTCATAATTTCAGACACATCACGACTATGGGAGGTAAGCAAGATTTTGTTGCTTGTTATTATAATTTCCTTGTGTGAGATGTTCTCATTGGGATATATTATTTTGGGATACTGGTATCTTAATTAACCCGGGCGCATTTTCGTGAAGTCTGGCGGGCTACCTGCTATCACCACTTAGTGCTGGGCCAAAATCCCTGTGGTTGGAAGCAGAATAACGCTTGGGTTATAACGATAAAACCAACTATGGGATAAATCTTTGAAATAGTTTCATTCACTTTCCCAGCTCATTTTACCCGGAATGAATATAAATAATCTAACCTACACTAACCAAGCGCTGGCACATACTCGTATAAAGTTCACGAATATGCAACCCGGGCATTGTGAAGCTTCGAACGATATTTTAATCAGTGGAGCGTTGTGCTATGTGGGAGATAAGTTCCTACACTGCTTATATATTATATATTATTATTATCATGTTATATTTTCTGTGTATGTTAGGCCTAATAATTTATAATGTATTGTACTCATATGTTACCCTCGTTACCATAGAAAATTTACATTGATATTTGTTCCACTTGTTTAATTCCATTTATAAGTTGGTTTTCTTGTATCATCTAAGTGACACAATACCTTTATGATTTGGTACTTGTTGTGCATTATTGTTATGATTATTTGTCAACAGCACTGAAATTCTCTACCGTTTTCTTTCCACATACACCAGCGTCTGTTGTACACTTTCTTTTTTTCTTAAGTTCCATGGAGGTAGCTCTACAGCTATATATCTTTAAGAGAATATTAAGAACTGGTTGTGAAAATAGACTTGGGATATGATACAGTAGGATGGAGGTAGGAAGTGACAGCATTCGACTAGTCCTATCTATGATCAGTGTTGTGTAAGCATGGGAGGGAGTATGGAATGGAAGATGAGAGAGTGTTGAGTGAATAAGGTGTATCAGATTATGCGAACCTGGAGATTCTTCTGCCGCAGCCGTGGCCACACCCTTGATGGGAGTTTCCTGGGGGAATGGAGAGCCACAGCAGACCTATAACTAGAATGACAAAAAATTCGTGTATAGACACACCTTCTTCCCCTTTGAAACTGAACTATACTGCCGTAGAATGACGTTTAATAACATACCTGGCAAGGCCGCTTGAAGACTCTTCAAGCGGCCTTGATACCCGGTACATACATACATGTATATCGAAAATGCGTCTTAGAGGTACTACCTTTTCGAGGAACACGTTCACACAACCTCGACACACGAATACAGAAAAATATCGGGAAGTATATATTGTAAATTATTTTCCGATAATCCTTAGCAGAATATGCAATAAGAAAACCATGGTGTGATACCCTTTATTTTATTACATTCCTTAAGTTGTCATGGATAAAATTCATGCCTTAAGGTCTTTTGTGTGTTTCAGATAAAGGTGTAAACTTTTGCATAAAGTGATAGAGTATATTTTTGATATTCCGAACACAATGGACAAATTATGCCAATCCTTTAATTTTCCATACTTTGCATGCACTCCGGGACTGAACGTGTAAAAATACATTTTACTGGTAAATGCATAATGCTGACTTAATGTTAGAGAAGGACACTACCCCTCCCCACAAGGATAACGTGCAGTGACAAATTTCGAACCCGGACTAGTTGGAACTGACGCGGGAATACTACCACTATAACAACCCCGTTCCCTCAGGATCTCGAATAGGATGTGTTGTGAAGGGAAGTGGGATCAATGGACATGGTGAGACAAGGAGTTGGTGTGACGTGAGTACAGAACCAACTCCAGGGAGAGGAAGGCAGCTGCTCCAAGGTACCCCAACACCAGCATGTAGAACACACCCTGCAGCTGATTCAGGGTAAGAGGACGAGTTACGAAACCTTCATTGGCCACTCTTGAGGTCCTGGTGCCAGCGTACAGCGACTTGAAGTAGTCCAGAACCTCCCCTCGCCACTTCAGTACCAACCCGCCTTCCACCAGTCGCAAGATGACCGGGTCCAGGTGGGTTTTAAGTGGGGAATTCTTTTGGAGGGCAAGGCCGATACTGTAGGTGGGGAGGCATTCCGGCACCACACGGATGGTAGCGCGGCCCCCTTGGGTGTAGCGGGCACCCACAGTCACCTCCAGGTACTGCTCGTTCTCTATCAGCGCAAAGTGGCCATCTTCCACAAGGTCGAACAGAGCATTCAGGTCGATCTCAGTTTCGAGGCGATTAACAAAGCTACGGACAGTAGAGTCTATTGAGGCGGCAAACTGAGTGGTCCAAAAGGCATGTCCACCCAACTGTAACCCACTCATTGCCAGCTGCTGCATTGTGTCCACTGGCTGCGACATCAGAGTTACGGAAAGAAAGGCCACGAGATTGGCAGCGTAGGCGGTGGTCAAGATGAGGCCTGCCAACCACATCATCCCCATGTACACCCGGACAGAAAGAGTTCGAGGTGCCAGTTCCATCGGCTGTGTACTGAGAGAACCAAGCATGTAAAGGTAGGAGTATGATAAACTGGTAAATTCACGAGGCTCAGCACCACAACTCAGCGCCACCAGCACTCTCAGTATCACCCCTCCGAGCAGCAGACATACTCCAACTGACACCCACGTATCCCAGGAAAAGGGGAATGCTGGGGACTGCCAGTTGAGGAGGGGTTTTGGAGATGGCGCCACGAAGCAGCCGTGTTCAAAGTTGTAAGGGGCCGAGTAGTCGACCTGTTTCCAGCGGTGCATCTCTAAGAATACATTGCAGGCACCAATGTCAGCAACCTCATTATATACTTTTCCTACCAACCCCACCCACGTTCCATTAGGCAGCTCGTAGCCCCACAGTTCGTCGTGACTCACCTCAGCAAACTCAATAGTGAAGTTGAGAGCCTGTGAAAGTGTTTGAACAATCTGCATGTCAACCCCGAGCCTCCCGGTCACTAGTTCTTCGTGTTGGTCGTCGTGGATGTAGACAACACTGGGAGGATGATGGAATGTGGCGACAGTCAATACAGCACCGTGTAGGTTATCCAACTGAGAGGGAAAGAACTTGTTTCCTCTTTGGAAGTTGTCACTGCGCCAGGAGTCGAGCAGTGTCGGTGCAGCAGTGGGAGGATACAAAGTGTGTGACCAAAGCAGGACTTGTTGTCCGTCCTTATGTGGCTGTAAGATCAACACACTCTCAGTCTTGGCCAGGTTATAGAGTCGTGCCATATCTGAGGGCTCCACGTAGGCTTCCAACAGCAATAAGAGGTAGTGGGCGTGGTAGTTCCAGAGGGCGTGAGTGAGTGAGGTGTGGTAGTGGCTGTGGTTGGCGTGCTGCACAAACTCTGTTCCCGTCACCACCACAATTACGTACACATCACACACTGACCGTCGCCATGTTGATTCCCTCTCCAGCACTTCCTCATCTAGCGATTGCACCTGTAATACAGCAATCCCATAATACCTATCCATGAATCTCAGTGGTATCAACATGTCCACTTGCAGTACAGGTATAGGATGAGTTATACCAATAAGTACACTTGCAACACAGCGATATCAACCTATTGCTGGCTACAGCTTGTAATTGCTCAAGCATGGAACAAATAGAAATGGATGCTTGTATGAGGGAGCAGAGAAAGAAAATTATTATTGATACCTTTTCATAATTATCTTCTATGGGTTTATTAGCTGGGTAGATGCTTGGCTATCTCTTGAAAATGGAAAGATTGTCCTACTAAATTTTGATATTCTAATAACCAAGGTCCCATTAACGCTGACAAACACCAAAACCATATTCCAAACAAGTTTTTCTGTTAGGAAAAAACCCTCCCAGGAGAGCCTTGGAATTAAGTAACATTATTACAAAATAAATGTTCATCCCATTATTCCACACAAGTATCAAGATGTGCCAGGGTACTTTCATACTTTATTTGGCCAACCGTGCTGGCTCTATACCTTGGAACTGGCCTGGTAGATTTAAGGAGACTATCTTGTTGGTAAATTGGAAGGCTGCTGATTCCTCCTAACTATGCCAGAAAACAGATGCCCTCAACAATATAATAATAAGGGATCTGTTTTGTGGCATAGTTTGGAGGAATCAGAGACTTTCCTGTTCACTAACAAAGGAATCTCCCCTTATGGACCCTAGGATCGTGTATGAGACTTGGTGCCTTCTGCTTCCTATGCCACGAAACGAGCTCATTCAATATAGGTGGTGTTTCGTGGCAATATTTGAAGGACTCACTAACCTCCACTTTTCTGACTACATCACGGGGGTCCATAACTCACCGTGAAGCCTTGATGAGCATGGAGGGCTGATGAGAGGTCCCAAGCAACCAGTGTGGCCAGTGGATGTTGTTCGGTCAGTATGGTGAGGTGGCAGTCAGTGAGGTGTTCCGTCGCCAGTATATTGGTTGTTGCCTTTACTGCTGACCTGGCACCCTGCAATTGTTATCACACTGTACAGTCTGCTTCGAATATAGCCCGATGGAGTATTATTAAGCAAGCTCCGGCATGTTTGAGACTGGATAAACGTTGTAAATGTTTTACTATATAGGGTGGTCGGAAAGTCTTGTCACCCCTACAGGAAGAGAGGCTGTTTGTATGTGTATGGTAGGGGGTGACAAGACTTTAGGACCACCCTGTAGAGTATGTCAGATGATTCGAAAACTTCAACAAGATCTGGATACTTATTATGACTCGTGACTGTATCAATACTATACTACTCCTTTCAACAACATTTCGTACAGTAGTTTCTGGAAGGCCAAGAAGACAATGACACACCTTGATAATTGCTTGAGGGTGCGGGTATAGGCTATAGGTATACAGCAACATGGGGTACTCGCAGTTTCAGATTACAAGCTCTCTCAGTTAATATCAGGAAACATTAAAAAATATGAAACCGGGTTACGATTTAGACACTATTCTCCCATGAAAGATATCAAGGCGCACCAGTTTCTTACTTGGTCGATTGTGTACATACATTGTCTTTGATGTTTTCTAAAACAAGAAGTAGTAACGTTTTGTCTTCAGAACAACTCGACCCCTTCTGAAGTACAAGATAGCAGCATACACAAGTTGTTATTAAGCCTGTAATACCATGTTGACATATTTTAAGGCTATTGATTAGTCTACTCCAGACGATGGAATAAAACAGATCCCTTACTAGCATAGTGATGTGATCTGTTTCCCGGCTTAGCTTGGAGGTATCAGTAACTTCCCCCAATCGTGTACACATCAGGATGAATTACGCCCTTAATTTTTAAAGTAATTATGGTACACATATCAAATAATGTTTACCTTCACATTGAACGAAGGGTTGTGCAATACCTCCCCTTGTTTTAACAGTACCTACCACTGTGTGTTGTCCTACTTCAAAATGACTAGTAATGAGAATGGTGGGTCCAGCTGCAAAGATTGACACCCGTCGCTAATTAGTGTGTTCACTTCTTGTTCAAACACCAACAACATGACACCATTCGTTATGCAAGTTCGTCGACAGGACTCCAATTGACGCAGTGCATGTGTGTATTATTTATGTTGGTAACTCTGCCATGTAGATTGACCGTATAAAAAGTTGTCAGTGGTAAAGAATAATTGAGATGGTAATTATTAATTCTCTGCGGTAAATACTGTATAATATTAGTGTTACAACGGCACAGCTGAATATGTGTGTTAGTTTTCATTAGCTGTGCGTTACCTTGATCGTAGTATTGAGTGGCTCGGTGGTGGTGGTGGAGGGTAGTGAAGGAGGGAGTGACATCATGACGCCTTGGGTAACGTGTTGGTGTTGGTGGTGGTAGAGAGGGTTGGGACTCACAAGGTATGCTGGGTACACTTGCCACAATACTACTACCAATACTCTCATCATCAGACCCACAGTCATTTCGTCCTGCCTGCACGCGAAGTAGGATGAGGAAAATATTGATACTATTTATTTTTCGCAGTTTTATGAACATTCGTTGCAACTTATATACTCTTCCCCTCTCCGTTCTTATCAATTATGATGAAATATGTACAGTGAGTACATTCTTTTCATAGATGTAAGTAATGCACTTAGTGTTTTATTCATGAAGGATTTGAATATGGATGAATAATATCTCTGACCCCATGAATAATAACTTTAGTAAGAGTCTTTTGTAGCAGTATGAGTGACAATACAAAGGAATGAATGAATATAGTGAATAGTACTAGTAAAGAATTAGAAAAATAGTACCTGCTGGACTATGGTTGTATGGTGACGAGGGTATGACTCAGTACTGACAGGCAAGGGTGAAATGGCAATGGTGAAGAGAGAAAGAGATAGAAAGACAGGAGACGAGACGAGACGAGGGAACCCTTGCACTGGTGAGAAGAGAGATGCATGAGGCGAGGTGATGTGTAGAGGTGAGAGGAAAGTGGTGAGGGGAGAGAGAGAGAGAGAGAGAGAGAGAGAGAGAGAGAAACGAGGCGAGGGGAGCCACCACCACTGTGACATGTCTGAAGGTGTGGTCATGTATCTTATACCACCACCACCACCACCCTGCTGCCTGTACCCTCCTTCCCACCCCTCCAACACTCCTTCCCTACTCCACCTCCCTGTCTCCTTCCCTACTCCACCTTCCTGTCTCCTTCCCTACTCTACCTCCACCACTCCTTCCCTACTCCACCTTCCTGTCTCCTTCTTCCCTACTCCACCTCCCTGTTTCCTTCTTCCCTACTCCACCTTCCTGTCTCCTTCCATACTCCACCTCCACCACTCCTTCCCTACTCCACCTCCCTATCTCCTTCCCTACTCCACCTCCCTGTTTTCTTCCTCTCAATGCCTGCCTCACTTACTTTCCTACCTCCCTTACTATCCTACCTCCCCTACTATCCTACCTCCCATACTTCCCTCCATCCCATACTTCTCTCCATCCCTTACTTTCCTCCCTATACCTTCTTACTTTCCTATAGCCTACCTCCCATACTTTCCTACCTTCCCCTCCACGTGTCTCCTCTATTGCTTTCCTTTCCTTCTCTTCATTGCCTTCCTCTCTTACTTGCCTACTTTCCCCTCCTTATACATGTCCTCTTTCCCAGTCCACTACTTCCCCTGCTACTTACTTATTTCCATTTGCCTACTTCCCCTGTCTGTCTACCTCCCTTCTCTGCCAATAGTCAATCATACCCACTTCCCTATGCACCCTCAATGCTTTACCTTCATTTTCTGCTTCCCTTTATTTGCCCACCTTACTCTCCAACCTCACTGCCTCCGTCCTATAGCTGCCCTCTTACCCTTTACTCTGTTCGTACACGTCTTAAATTTCCGTATCAATGAGTTTGATAATAGTTCTGAGAAGGAGTTAGAGATCATTAGCATCAATTCCATCTGAGGACTCCACACACTTTCCTCTTATTTTGCTTACCTTAACACCTTTATCTTTCTTTGATGTCAATCTGTTATTTTGTCTTTCTGTTATGCTTTTCTTCTGGTTTTCTGTCAAATCTACTTTCCTGTCTCCCTGATCCTTATCTCGGGGAAACGCCAAATTCATAGCATGGAAGCGTAAAAATAAATAAATATATTAATTAATAAATAAAAAAATCGATGATTCCATTAAACCTTGAATGAAATTTAGTGTCAGGTAGTGTTGGTATATTTGGACCAACTGATTCCTCCAGACTATTTAAAGCAACAGATAACTAATATATTTGTTAATCTGGTCATGTTATCTAGCATACTTTGGAGGAATCAAGGCGCTCTAATGTACTGTATACCAAAAGTACTGTATACTAACCCCTTAAAGTGCCATAAGAGAACCCTGGTTTACTAGGGCTCAGCCTGGAGTGGGATAGAGTCTCATTTGTACCAGTTATGTTCCACTAAAAAAACCTGATGATATGTTGGGACAGGTAACCTCCAAGGCACGTCACACCACTGTCAGGACGGGAAAGGTTACCTCGACAACCATTATCTCTTTATTTTTCTCGACCTTCTCCAAATCAAAGGTCACTTATAGTCCTGGAACGAGAGGTAGGAAGATGACAGACAGACAGTCCTTTTGACGCACTGTCCCCCTCACTGACGTCTCACGAAGGGATGTGAAGCGGTAGACATAAACGATCTCGTAGTTGTCAGTCTTTTAAATTGTTCTGGGGTGAGGGTGCGCTATAGATATCAGATCGGGGGTTGTGCAAGTTCGAATCCTGGCCACAGTGAGGGCCTTGTACTATTTGATCGTCGTTACTTAGCACCTTGAAAAAAAAAATATTGCAGTTGAGGTGTTAACTTCATATGAGATTAATTTATTGGATTATTCAGTGTAATGCAACTCTGGGGTACAGTGTCTCGTAATGTGTGAATGTATATTGTTCCGACTTGTGTATAGTATGTGTCCTGTATGTTTTGGGTTCGGTTTGTATGCTTGCCGGTGTGTTTATTTTTCTGTCTGTCTGTTTGTCTGTCTGCACGATCACATCAATTTACAACCCCAGAATATAGCATTACAATATATACTGTACACCATAACTGTATAACTGTTTTTATTCTAACCAGAAGGATAATGACAGAACATTTAAGTATGATAATTATAATTTAAAATCAGACGTTACAAATGTCCTTATCCGCAACCCTAGTATTTGCTGCCTCTTCATGATTCAGTACATTAATTTGTTCATGTTTATATATATATATATATATATATATATATATATATATATATATATATATATATATATATATATATATATATATATATATATATATATATATATATATTTCACCATAGGGTACAATATTTGCTGGGATGTTTGTGGTGTAGGTAGTAGGTCACTGTAAAAAGAGCATAGGTATATAATTTAATGGTACAAGTTTGGGAGAAAGTTCCGAGCATTACGTTATCATCATCATCATCATTTTTATCATCATCGTGCACTTCAGGAGTTTGCCATCGTTAACTTATGTAAACCTGCTGACAACTTTTGCTATTTATTATGATTAACATATTATAATGATTTTCCTTGTCCGAGGCAAGTGCTCTATTGTTTTCAGGACATAGCCTACACGACTTTTTGCCATCTTTCACATGCAGTCTTCCATAAATTGTGAACCATGTCGGTGTCAAAGCAGTGAATACCCAACATCCTGATGAAAGAAATTAATTTACGCAGACAATCTTATAGAGGCTTCCCTGATGGGGGCGGGGGGATTTTGTGGCGGTTTGGCCCCCATAGCTTCTTGCAGCCTTGAGGGATGGTCCCACGACGTAGACGCCGCCACTCCAGGACCTCTTATAGAGTTGATTATTGTAATACCCCTTGATGTTAATTAATGCTAGTATGGATGCCCTTAAAAACTTCTGATCATCCTATTCCTATACTCTGACATTCATGAAGTGTTAAATTTGTAAAGGCTTAATAATATTATTTTTTTTAATCACAAGTACGAAAAGAAAGGCATAGACCTACACACCTTACTTTCCAATATACATTAACGATATGGAATGATGTGTATTATACTGAAAGGAAGGATTGAAGGGAGGATTTTGTTCAGGCAACTGCACTAAGACAATATTATACTGCATTGTCTTGGTAGGACGAGAGGAAGATGTTTTGATTTCACTCGCATCCCATTATCAGGGTTGAAATTTGTACTCGAAATTTTGTAAAAACTCTGAAATTTATAGAGAACTAGGAAATTTGTAACTAAAAATATTATATGGAATTCAGAAATTTGTAAGAAACGCAGATTTTTGTGGTGAACTCGGAAATTTGCAAGAAACTCGAAAATTTGTAGGAAACTCGAACATTTATTTTAAGAACTCAGAAATTTGTAAGAAACTAAATAATTTGCAAGTAACTAGAAAATTTGTATCTCGAAAATTTGTAGAAAACACTGAAATTTGCAAGAAACTCGAAAATTTCTATGGAACTCTGAAATTTGAGGTGAACTCGAAAATTTGTAGTAAGACACTCGGAAGTTTCTCCAACTGTACCTTAAAGCTAACAAACAATATATAAATGAATTTGTTTGCACCAACACATTTTTGTTTATATTCCCATACACATACTGTCTGTGTATGTATGTATGTATGTCCTATGTGCAGACAAGTATATAATTAATTATATACAGTATATTACGTATGTATGTATACTCTATTTATTTAAACCTGGTGAAAATGTACCCACTCCCTCATTCAACTATTATTTTTTATCGGTGAATGTAATGCAAAGACAAAACACACGCACAAAAAAAAAGAGAGATAAAAGGAAATAGGTGCATTTTCGCCAGGATAATATTAAAAAGCACTATAGTTAAGATTGAAGACCACTCCAGTTCACAATGTTTTCCCTGACAGACATGATGATTGACACTACAGTATTTAACCCTTACTCCCCTCGAGATAATAGTAGGTATTTTTAGAAGCTTTGTGTCTCGAGTTTTGAACGGGGCTCAAACCACGACACACTTAAACGAAGATACAATTATATAGACGAAATTGTACCAGCTTAGATATATCAATTAAGGGGGTAGTACGGTACGGTGTTGGAAAATCTGGAGTAACTGATTTTTTTCTCCAAATTATTCCAAGTAACAGGCCACCATTATTTATATTATTAGGGTCCTGTTTCCTGGCATACTTTGAATGAAACAAGGCGCTCCAATGTACATACCACAAGTACCAAAACGCCTTCACAGTACTGTACTCGCAAATGAAGTCACAACACAACAACAATAAAAACAATATGACGTCAGAGGGGTATAAGGGTTATATGCAGCAGTTGTGGGTAATAATAATAATGTATGTAGTAATAATATAATATAACAACAACCACTGAGTATCGTATGTATCGTGTTGAACCCAGGCCTGGCAAAACTGCAAGGGGAACACTTTATACGTAACGTGTGCTACCACTTGCACGTATGGCTTTAAATTAGACAACATAGTTATCATTTCTTGTACCATTCCTCTCGTCTGTCACCATCCCTAACCCTTGTCAACATTTCTATCATTGGTCAGCATTACTACAGCCTACCTGCCTGTTTCATTACCACTCCTGACACACGTTCCCACCATCTTCCACTATTTATGCACCATTTCCTCTCACCTATCTCGCTATTTATCATCATTCCCGCCATCTACCATCACTGCTGCCATCTACCGTCATTCTTACCATCGATGTAGCATAACCGATTCCGCTAAACTGCTCTTCCTGCCTATTTACTTTTCACTACAATAACACTTTTGTCTTTCACCACAACACAGCACACCACCACGTCAAACCACCTTGCTGATTGCGTGTCCACAGCATCTCTCTCTCCCTCTTTCTCTCTTTCACACACACACACACACACACACACACACACACACACACACACACACACACACACACACACACACACACACACACACACACACACACACACACACATACACACACATACACACACACTGTCATAAATATGGACACTAGGCCACATTACAACGACACATTGCCAGCTGACCACAGTTGCTAACGATGGGGCTGGAATATCTATAATGTGCACCTCTAAACACTCGTTACTTATCACCTGGCATACAGTCGTCACAGTGAAAAAATAAAATTCTTGTTTGCGCCACCAGAGGTCAGCTGGATTCGCTATTTACCCACGATTTTTATCCTCAGTGGAATATATTTACAGAAACTCCGCGCTGTGTAATGTCGTACAATACTACAACATCATACAGAGTAGATATGTTATGGAGAAAATATAAAAATAATAATTTGTCGAGTATATACGAGTGTCGGAATAGCCTATGTTGGTTATTGACTTGTGTGGTTGACGGTTTGTTCTATGGATAGGGGTAGGGGTCAGTAAGGTGTTGAGGGGGGCAATCCGTTGTGGGTGAATTGGAAGTTTACCGATTCACCCCAAACGAGCACTGAATCTGTTTTTCTTGCATAGTTTGGAGGAATTAGAAAGTTTCATTATGTCTTCAATAGATTTGCTCCCTTAAGGTCCAATGGATGACTAACTCCTCGTATAGTTAAGTATTATTAAGATCCATAACCATGCCTTTTTTCGATTTGGTTAAGGGTATCATTGTACCATGGGTGAATTGGAGGGCTACTGATTCCCCTTAAACTATGCTACAAAACAAACAGCACGTATATGTACAGTCTGTTTCCAGGTGTAGTTTGGAAGAATCACTAGCCCACGGTAAATGCCCCTCGTTAATTAAGTGAGCTTGTTTGGTTTGGTGGCCCTGTGTCTGATATGTTATGCTGGAGGTGGAGAGAATTCCATTGCTTTCCACCTTCCTCAGATGATGGCAAAAAAAAAAAAAAAGAATCACTCCTGGACCGTGTGAAATATTATATAACCTTTTGAGGATTTTTATCAACAGTGAACTACTTATTTAACTCTCTGACAAACACAATAATATACTGATGCTCGGTAGATGCATATTACATCAGTACTTTCTTATCTGTTATTATTTTTATTACAAAGGTTCTTACTCAGATGGCTTTTCTCTATATTTACTCAGCGAATTATACACTGCAGTTTGTCATAAAATCTTCTTGTGTTCTGGAGAGACTATTGGTAAGACAGAGTAGTGGGAGAGTCTATTGGTAAAACAGAGTAGTGGGTGGCGGCCCTGGGATGATGTGCATTAGCAGGTATCACAGCTGTAATATTCACCCCAACGCTGACCACAATATGCATACATGAAATTATAGCCTTTTTTTTTTCTATAATATAATACAGTATCTGACGAATAAGCCCCGTACTTCCCTTATATATATATGTACATTATTCAGATTTTTAAGAGGCCTACATGTACTACTGTGGGTTAACTGGTGGCTACTGATTTCCACTAAACTGTGCCACAAACCAGCTTCCATACTGAGGGAGTCTTATTTCGTGGTATAGTTTGAAGGCATCAGTAACCTCCATTTCACCAACACTATCACAGGTCCCTTAAGTGAACTCAAATAATGGTGACCTTGACTGAAAAACAATATACTGATTTGATGATAATAATAATGGTATATAAAAGATAATCTGTTATTGAGTATGGACCAGTGGGTTTCAAATATCGTCAGATAAGAAATAAAAAAAAGGCTGTAATTGACCACACCCAGGCACGTCATAATTACTAAGACTAAGGTATTTTTTACACTTTGTACAGGCTAACATAATCATAGTATAGTAGTAGTATAGGAGTATAGACGAGGTGTTTGTTGAGTCTCGCTCGGCCGATATAATTTGTTACTGTACTTCTGGCCCCCAGGATGCTGTACGTTTGTTTGATATTGTGGGTTTACTTGTTGTGTGTCTATGTTTTGTGTATTTAGTGTTTTGTGCTCACGTGTTCTGTGTTTTGCGTGCTTATAGTGTTGTATGCTTATGTGTTGTATGCTTAAGCGTTGTGTGTTTAGTGTTTTGTGCTTAGTTTTGTGCAGTGTGTGTTTACCTGTCGTATGTCTAGGTAAAATATATATACAGTTGTGTGATTCATAGTTTTTTATGCATCAGAAGTCAGAGTGATTATGTTTAATACGACTATCATCAAGGTAAATTTACATGTTTAGTGAGGTCCTTTATTGTTTTTGTATTCATCACACACTCCTGGACAGTAAAATTATATGAACACCTTACCAAGGAAGACACTGTCATTAAGCACATAATTTTATTAATGTGGCTAATGCCAAACGATATTGCACGTCACGGGAGAGACACTCTTGACAACAGTGTGCGTGTGTATGTGTGTGTACTTATGTGTGTGTTTGTGTGTATGTGTCTTGTGTACTTATGTGTGTGTGTGTGTGTGTACTCAATATGTGTGTACTTAATATATGTGTGTGTGTGTACGTGTGTGTATTTTTGTGTGTATACTTATGTGTGTGTGAGGCCGGGAGAGGGTAGAGCTGTACTGTCCATCTACAAGAGAGGGACGAGCAGCTCACTGAGTATCACGAGTCCACCTCACTTGTTTAGTCTTAACTGATTGCACACACATAGCTTATAATCTAGCCTGGCGTCGCTACATATACTCAGTGTACCGTAGCTATGACGCCTCTACAGATGCTTAATGTATAGTATGGCGACGCTGCAGATGCTACTTCGTGTATTTAGTATTGTATTGCGTCACTACAGATGTTCGGTGTAGATATAGGCGTTGTTCTTGACCCCACGCATGGGCTGTCTTGGCTGTGAGGGCCGCTGTGGTCTGTTGCGACGCTGGGCCAGTATGTTGGCTTCCCGCTTGGGGTACACAGGCACAGCCACGGGTCGGTTCCACACCTGCTCCTTGGCTGACGTCATGAGGAAGTTGAGGCAGTTGGTGAGCATGAGGATGATGGCACCTGTATACCACACCATTCGCCACCGCTCCAGAGTCGCCTGTAAACACACACATGCAATCAGTCAGTGTTATGTTAGGGTTAATGTTGGAGACACCTTGTAGCCCTTTAGTTTCTTTGGCTAGGTTTGTGAATCACTGAGTACAATTATATTATATGTATAGCTATAAATTCTATCTAACAATCTATTTTTCTATCCATTTATCAATACATACATACAGTACTTATACTTATTCCTGAGAGATCTTAATGTGAGAGGCGTGTCAGTAATCAGATCAAAATTGCTATTGTCTAGTCCTCAACTTGGATGTTGTCATTACTACCTCATTGAAAGATATTATATATGAAAGTTAAGATAGATAGAGGGTTGGGTAAATGTGTATGCAAATAATTTTATATAGGAAAAACTTTCTAGGGTAGGTAATAAAGTAGGAAGGTATGTGCAGGTAGGTACTGTAGGTGAGTGTGTACTTTGTTGTCTGGTTGAGTAGGCATAGGCAAAGTAGTATAGAGGTATAGACACATTATAGGCACGTAGGTAGGGATACAGTTAACACACACACACACACACACACACACAGCCTTTTCTTTACCTGTCCAGCAGTGAGGTAGGCAACATAGAGTGGAGAGAGGACCTGCACTGCCGCTCCCACTGTACCACTGAGACCCGCTATGGCCGCTGCGTGGTTGGGTGCCAGCTCCACCCCGTTCACCATGAAGGAAGAGAAGGCCGCTGGGATGCCGAGGACGAGGGCCATGGCACACCACACCAGCACCGACACCTGGGAGCAGCTCGATTGGGCCACACCGACCAGGCAACCAGCCGTCACCACCGCACCTGGATAAAAAGACATTATTATTTTTCTATTCAAGGAGCGGCTGTGTTATTAAGGGGTCATTGATTCTGATGGTGATTTGGAGGCGACTGATTCCTTCACACTGTGCCGCAAAAAAATATTTGTACCGAGTGATGCTGATTCGTGACATAATTTAGAGGAAATAGTTGCGTCCAATTCGTCCACAATGTATAACCTCTATAAATACACATTCTGTATGATTGTAACCAAGCATATACATTTTACCAAGGCTACGAAACAAAACGGAACACAGGACGGAAAAACACAGACTACAACATAACGGAGGAGAAATAAAACGCAAGAAAACAAACACAAATAGAGGAAAAAATTGCCTCCTCATAGACTCACAGATGGTGTTGGCAGCACGACGTACGACCACCGTGGAGCGTCTGTTGGTGCGTCGAACCCAATCAGCCAGAGAAGCGTACACGAGTGATGTCACCCAGGCTGCCAGGAGTGCTGTACCCCACGCCACACGCACCTATACACGCACATATAATTAGCCTATACACATGTACAGTTATGGCCAATAGATAAAAAAAAAACACACACACATACATTATTACACATCCGATGCTTCGTTAATGAACTGATATAATTACCTAATTTATTAATGGATTTGTGAAGCCAGTCAGCTAGTCAATTCATCATTTAGCCTACAGTCTGTCAGTCAGTCAGTTTGCCATTTACAGTCTGTTAGTCAGTTATTCATGAATTAGTCAATCGGTTTTCTTGGTATATTTATTTTAGTCCTTTTTTTGTGTTTTATAAGAGTCTGCCTAATAATCTATTTATCTATATTTATATAATTATCATAGTTATGAATGGGTTCCTTTTAATTGTTCACGTAATTATCCAAATAGTTGGTAATTTATTGGATCTATTTATATTTATGTTTATTTATTTATTTATTCATTATCTTGGTCCTTAAATATGTAGAAAACAACATAACTGGTGACCTGTTAAGCCACTGACCTGGTGATCTGCCACGTGGAGTACAGTAACCAGGTATTCTCTGGAGTGATGTAGGAGTATGAACCAAGCCCATGAGAAGCCCAACTCAGCCAACACCACAGCCAACACGTGACGGGACCTGACGAAATACACACACACATTCACGTTCACATAACATCATCATCAGTATATAGTTATGTGTTTATTCATTATTTATGGTGTTTATAGATAATTTACTTAATTTATCTCTTGTATTTATTCATTTAGTTTTTGTATATTTAGATTTATTTTTCGACTCTGTACCGGTATATAGCCTACAGGCCCTACACATAAGCAAGCAATTAGGTTTATGTCACACACCAACAAACAGACACACACAGAGAATACACCCCACATGATCAGCGTACGTGAGATGGACGTGTGTTTTCATTTACTGTATTGGCTTCTCATTTGTTTTTATACTACGGGAAGAAGTTGTAAAAAACCCTCGAATTTCATTGCGCCATCCAACATAAGCTGCTCACGTGGAATGGAAGCGTGTTTTTATTTTCGGTACAGGATTCTAATTTGTTTTTATACTACGGGAAGGAGTTGTAGTACAGACACCGCCTGGATTTCATAGCGGCACCATTAGTTACCTGAAGAGATGACCCCAAGGCACTGGAAGACCACAACCGGCGTGCTGGGCTGCGATGGATGAGGTGATGTGGGTGCGTTCCTGCTGGGTGATCCGTGGGTGTCTGGAGGGGTTCTCAGATACTAGGAGATGCCATGCCACACACCACACTAGAGCCACCGCCCCTTGGCAGTAGAAGAGGGCACGCCACCCCACCACCGTCACCACCCACTCTGATAGCGGTCCACCCAAGGCTGCTCCCACAACAATACCTGCCAACAACATCACGTACAGTATAATATTAAGGAAATTGTACTTAATAGTTATCATAGTTATCATACCGCCTGGTTATTATCCACACGTGAGGTTGTTACCATACATACAACATTATTAACTTGCATCATAACCATCACACATCATCATAATCACCACGAATTATAAATGTCATACATAATACCCACCACAAACATACTACCCCCCACACACCCTCCATGCACCACATATACCACCACCACACCCAACACCCCACCAAACAATCCACCCCTACACTCACACATTATCGAATGTACACAGTCACACAGTCATACGCTTATACATGTCGGTACCTGTGATGTTATCTTACCTGAGTAGGTGTAGGCGACCATTACAGTTCGGTCCAGAGGAGGGGCCCACTGTGCCAACATGGCCTGTACTGCTGGGATACACACACCCTGAAACACCATAACATTACGTCAACACCACAACATTACGTCAACATCAAGCATTACGTCAACACCAAGCATTAAGTTAACTTATGGCAAATCAGCTACAAAGATAGATAAAATCCAGTACAGCCCTTCCCTTTGTTTTCTTAATCCCACCACTTGCCTAAAATTAATCACACTCTCGGATTCAAAACAATATGGTGGCGGGTATTAAGACCAAATAAATATACGGTATTCAGTATTCATTTAGCCATGACAGGTATCAGACTGACCTGTGCGGCACCGATCATGATACGGGCTGCAAGTAGCCAATATGGACCCATGATAGCGGCAGCGGGGGTGAGGACGGTGAGGACAGCAGCCAACAGTACTCCCAACAACAACAACAATTTCCCGCCAATCACGCCCGCTAGACGCCCGCCCACCAGCTGCGTCAGGAGGAAGCCCCAGGAGAAGGCGGCCCTAAGGCGACTCTGCAGGTGCGCTGGCCACACGAACTCACCATCCTGGAAAACGGAGAGTCAAACTAATGAACAATACAGATTCTAAGCGATTTTGTCACCGCTTGGTAATTCAGATCAAATTTTATGACATGCAATTGCTGTTTATTAATCCATACACACATTATCTGAAAAGCCTTTGTATGTGTGAGATGAGCAATTTTGTCCTCTTTATAAACTCCTAGTGTACATATATATATAAAAAAACACACACACAGTAGGAAAGAAGTGCAAAGACTCAGGCAAGGAGGTGGGGTGAAAGTGCACGGTTAGAACGAACTGGTATTCATTAACAAGTTTCATAGATGAGATATTTCTGAATACATGTCATATTTATTTTTGTCTGTGCGTCCGCGGAAACAAGTGTTATGCCCATCAAGCCACATAAGAGTAGTTCAACTGACACATTAATTTAGCGGTCCCTGTTTTCATTATCCCACTGCCACTCACTGTCTATGTACAGTTGGACACAGGAATTCGTGGTACAGCCCAGGTGGAAGATGCTTGTCTCTCTCGTATAACCAGTGACTTTTGTCCGGTATTTGCTTATCATCGATATCCCACATCATAGTTTCTGCCCCTGGTAAATCTTTTTGGTCGCTAAAGAATTTTATACTGGGAGGAACTAAGCATTTACCACCTCAGCTGTACCACGAATTCCTGTGTCCAACTGTACATGAATATATTTTCTTGTGCTTATTTAATGTATGTGTTATGTATCTTCTGGCTGGGGTCAATAAAAATATCTATCTATCTATCTATCTATCTATCTATCTATGTATGTACGAGTAGGCTAGAGGATTCTCGTGGAATGTGAAAGTTATGAGTGACAGTATGAATCGACTTTGAGAGGCTAATACACTTTTGGTATTTTGGAGTGCCTCGATTCCTTCACAGTGTATATCAGGAAACAGGACATTGAACAAATATCATGGTATCCTGTTGCTAGGAATAGTTTGGAGGAATCAGTTGCTCCAGATTTACCACCAAAAATATTGTACTAGGCTATATACCTCCTTAATCCTACATGCATAAGAGTTAATGTGATTCAGAAGATTATATAAAATTATCGCATAATATACTCGTTTTCAACCTCCATTTATAAATATTAAGGTGATACTATTGGTCATTTAAAATCAGTTTCCGTAACATTATAATTTTCTTGCATCATAAGTTTCAAGATAATTTCTGCTCCCGTCAGTATAAAGTCTCTCTCCAGGCAACATCCAGGCAGCAACATTGATTTCTCCCTTCTTCGTGCCTGTCCAAAACTCATAACATTATACACTGTGTAAATTTAAGGAACCCCGTGATGCAGTCAGAAAATTGGTGGTTAGTGAGTCCTTCAAGTATTTCCACGAAACACCACCTATACCAATGGAATCTGTTTCGTGGCATAGTTAGGAGGAATCAGAAGCCTCCAATTTTCATACACGACCTTGGGGGTCCTTAGGGGTCCTTAGGGGTATAGAATAGATAGTACAGTATTGGTAAATCTGGAGTGACTGATTCGATTCCCCCAAACTATTCCAAGCAACAAGACACTATTATTTGTATTTATCATACACCCAACCACCCACCCAAATCCAACCACCCACCCACCCACCCACTCACCCAAATCCAGCCACACAACCAAAAACCCAGTCACCCACCCACCCAACCAACCAACCAACTAACCTTTTGAGGCGCTGGTCTTTCCACCATCCTGGGTTCGAAGCAGACGGTTGATGGGAACTTCTGGTTAGCTAGTGTGATCTCTCCATACTTGCCACCTTCCCCATGCTGTTCCTGGTGACGAGATTATAATATATATATACACTTTGAGTTACCTCCACTACATTCATTCATTATTTCGTTACGTTACTACTACATCATTCATCCATTCATTTGTTACTAGAGCACCATCTATTCGTTACGTTACTACTACATCATCCATTCATTCGTTACTACAGCACCATCTATTCGTTACATCTACCTCTTCATTCGTTACGTTACCATCACTATATTCATTATTTCGTTACGTTACTACTACATCATCCATCCATTCGTTACTTGAGCACCATTCATTCGTTACTAGAGTACCATATATTCGTCACGTTACTTCCACATCTATCTTTTCATTCGTTGCGTTACCACCACTACATTAATTATTTCGTATGTTTTATTGTATATATTATCTTTCATTTTTATTTATGCTTTTAGTCTTTAAATACTTACAATGTTGATTTTCTCTTCTCTATATTCATTTATCATTTATATTTAGTAATTACTTAATATTTTGGTACCATAATGGTTAATATACTCTATGACATGACACAGGAATAGAGAATATGATGCAAGAATCTTAGATAACTCACCGAAGATTCATTTTCGTCTTCATTTTCCTCATCATCGTCCTCCTCTTCATCATCATCATCCTCTTCATCATCATCATCGTCATCATCATCATCGTCATCATCATCGTCATCATCCTCTAGCGATTCATCACTGTCACTATCAGACTCGTCACTGTCCTCTGAAGACCCGTTGCGGTGGGCTCCGTAGTAGTGCCAATCAGTGTCATTACCGTAAAGTCCCAGGGAGTCCATTTCACTCGACCCATACTCCCGACCCTCGTTACTCTCGTCCTCGTCACTGTCATCTTCGTCTGAGTCCTCGCCTTCTATGGACTCGCCCGAGGAGGAGGAGGAGCTAGAGGAAGAAGAAGATGAGGAGGAGGAGGAGGAGGAGGAGGAAGAAGAACTGCTGCTACTTGAAGACGAGGAGGAAGAGGATGAGTTGTCAGTGGAGTTGTTTAAGTCCCAGTCACTGCCGTCATAATACCACGAGGTCGTTGTTGTCTCCATGTTGGCATCATCGTATTCATACTCTGGTGAGATGGTGGTGGTGGCGTCGTCAGCGATCTCATCATACGACAACAACGCTTCAGGTTCGTATGTGACCACTTCCACTTCCTCCAATACGGCAACGGAGGCAGCGGGCACGACGACTACTGCTGCTTCTTCATTTATCGTGTTGTTGTTATTGGTGGTGCTGTTGTTGTCGGTGCTACTGTTGTTGTTGATGTTATTGTTGTTGTTGTTGTTATCGTTTAGGTTAAGGTTGTCATACTTGCATTCATCCCCGACACAGACCTTCGCGTTCGTGTTCTCGACGCTGCTGTTGTCGGATAGGAAAGGTGTGCCGTCGACGGAACGTTTTCTAAGTGGTCGATTACTGACTGATTCGGTCGTGGATTCACCGATGGATTCCTTAGTGGTGATGCTGTGGTGTGGCGGGAGCGTGGGGTTCTGAGGAAGTTGGGGACTTGGGATGACTGTCTGGGTTGAAGAGTCACTTGGTGTGGTGGGGAGCTTCTGTGACTGTGGGGTCTTGTCTGTGACTGAGGGTGATGTGGGAATGGTCTGGTCTGTGGTTTTCATTGTTACTGTTGTTGGTGGTAAGGAGGGTGAGGTGTTCGTGGTGATTGGTGATGGTGATCCAGGTGATGTAGTTGTTGTGTGAGTGATCTTGTTTGTGGTGGCGGTGGTGGGAGGTACTGATAGCGAGGATGGAGAGGCGAAAGTAGAGGGAGAATTGTGAGTTGTGAAGGGTGAAGGTGTTGTAGGTGCTGTGATGATGTGAGTGGTCTTGTCCTCGGTGGTGAGTTGTGGTGTTGTAGGTGAGGTGGTAGCGTGGGTGGTCATTTTGGAAGTGGGTGGTAGTAATAATGGAATCCCTGTGATGCCAGTATTGACAGGGATTGCATTAGTGTTGAGGGAGGTTGGCTTTGGAGTCATGGATTCAGTTGTGCTCAAGATCGGTCTGTTCATGGCTTCGGTTGTGCTTAAGGCTGGCTTGTTCGTAAATTCAGTTGATCTGAGGACTGGCTTGTTCATGGATTCAGTTGTGTCCAAACCACCAGTTGTACTTAAGCCTGGCTTGTTCATGGCAGAAATAGTTGTCAGTCTGATACCTGGTGTGGTAAGGACTGCTGACGGAATCTGGGGAGACGGGTCTTTGGCAGAGATAACGACAACAGGTTCTCTGGGCATGTCAGCGCGTGTGTCTTGTGGCTGGGAATTGACAGGCAGAGGTGAGCTGACGGGGACATGAAGAGATGAGGAGGCCGGGAAGGGCAACTCAGTCACCGGGTCAAGGTCCTCCAGGTCAGTGTTGGAATCAGTCGTATCATCATACATATATTCACTGATGACTGTCGTATACATGGCATCATAATCGGTCACATCCAAGAGATCTGACGGTAGTGTGGTTGTCTCCTCGCCGTCCATGGTGGTCTGTGTAGTGTCTTCCAGTCCGTTGACCGACCTGCTCAGACCTCCACCCAGACCAGGCAAGGAGATGGCTAGATTGAGGTCATCACCGAGAGAAGACCTCTCCACACCCTTCCTCCTCCCATCTCCATACAGACCATAATGCTTGCCTCCCCTGGATGTATCTATTACGTCTCCATGACCAATTATGGAGGGACTGAGATCCTCGCTAAGTGAAGGGGCTGCCCCGTCATCCTCCGGGTCACTCCCCTCCAGATGTATGCTCGGGTCATCCATCATCACCGACTGGTATCCCATACTAGAGAAGGAGTAGTCGTCGCCTTTGACCGCCGTGTGGTTGACCATGATGGGGAGGGCGACCAACATGTTGAGCTGCAGCATGTAGATGTTCACCACCCCGAGGAAGGTCATGAGTACGAGGATGTGTCTGGTGGAGAAGGTGGGGCGTGAGGATCCTACTGGCTCCCCCACCCCTATCCCTGTCCCCCCGGTCCCCACCCCCACCCCTGGTCCTGGTCCTGTGCCGCCCTCCATGGCCACTTCGTCCCTGCCGCTACCTGTAAATAAAGAAAAACACAGCATTGTAAAATAAGATATCTCAACCCTGCTACTTGCTAAACCTGGCAAAGAAATGAAAATGCTGTCATTACTTCACAACCAGCAACACAAACACCAAACTGCCACCTCCTACAATACAGATAAACGAGATCATCACTTTTTACCTCCATTTATCACCAAATGCAAGACTGTAATGAGATCAGTGTTAATTCTTGCAACTCAGCCATAACTTTCAACGCAACTATAACTTTCCCCTCGTCCCTCCACCACCTGCAAAACAAACATATTATATCCGTGCCCTCGAGAAAGTCTGGCCTTTACCCACTGAGCTGTACAAAATATCAGATCCTGTAACACTTGAAAAGATACGGATATTTCCACAGTATTGTAATAATAAACTTGATAACTTTCTTTCACATATACCTTACTGACAAAGAGTAATAAAAGTTGAAGCGACCACAACTTCCGCCTGAGGGGAGTGAACTAAGACCTTTTGCCTCTGGCTCTCCAAAGAATGAATCTCTCCCTGAGGGTCAACCGTGTAGTCTTTTTATTCACACATGTCTTTAGTTTCACCACCAACACCATTCTGCAACCCGTGAAGTCATGGCTATTTTTGGAGTTGGTTGGTGAGAGGAAGAGGGGGAGTTGTGTGTAGGCTGACAGACGCGCTTGAGCACCGGGGGAAAAAGAAGGCCAGGAACCTCGCCTCGTAAAAAAGAAAAAAAAATCAATACCTTTTTTGTATTTGTGGCTGTTGTTGTTGTTGTGTCCCTGTCGTCACAATAAATTGGTGTTGCGTCTCTGCCCTAATAGTGTGTTGTTGTTGTTGTTTTTGTTTTTATTTTAGATTTTAATCGACAACAAGTCCATATAGCTTTTTGTAGGTATTTTATAATTATAGACCATTTCGCCAGCATTATTTCATTTCATAAAATCATAAGAGTCAGTTTTTGGAATCGTGTTTGTACCTGAGCTCACTGAACCGTGTCCACGCCATGCCTTACCCTGCCCTGCCCTGCCCTGCCCTGCCCTTCCTGGATAAAATGCTTTTCTCTCACCTCGCTACACACGAATACAGAGGTCAGCGCGGGTCAGAGTTGCCACACACATACACACATGACTGAGAAACTCTCCCATCCCTCATCAGCGTAAACAAACATATGGAGAGAGATGTATGGAGTGCCCCTACCTCACTCACTCAGGGTCGCCATCCCTCACCGTGCCCTTCACTTCTTTCCTCCCTTCCTTCCCACGCCCCTTTTGCCCCTGACACACTTCCACGCGCTCTCAATCACATCCCTTTCCTCCCGCATGTCTTGGCTTCCTGATCCCTCCATTACTCACTGCCTTCCCTCCAAAACGTCTTCCTTGATCGCTGATAATTGTATCTGATCCCTATTTGATTTCCAACCACACACATCATTCCATTTTATAAGTATCTGGAAAGAAATTGGACTTGGTTTTGAAAGTCTCACTTTTTGTTTTTATTTCACTGCGAGATTCTTGCCTTTAGTCTTCCCTCACCTTACTCAATAATAAAAAATAAAAAAAAATACTAATAAAACTCCCTTTCCAATTTCACCTACCTACCTTTCAGACAACGGGCATATGAGTTAGTACTTGCTTGCCCTTCCAACAATTACTTATGTACTACTCCACCTCGTTTATAGACACAACACATATAAAACCGCGGAAATCAGCCTACCTTCCTTCCGCTAATCATACACGCAAGATGTGTTTCGTGACTCGTGCCCCTTGTATCCTCCAGCCCCAAGATGATGTGGTAGACAAGCTATATTTTGTGATTAGTGAACTTTCTCTCCTAAGTCATAAAATGATATTATGGTAGAGAGCGTCCTTCATTTCGACATCTGTAGTTTGCTATACCGGTACTTCTAATCTTGCCCATAGTAGGGGTATTGTCTGCGATGATGTGGGCAGTAAGGTATATCAAAGGTTTTGGCGCCCCATCTAACCCAAGCCACTCCCTCTCAAATTTGCAACTGGTTCTCTTGTCCTAATGCTTCCTTCATGAATACCTCTTACCATATTATTAACTTATGACCCACGAGTGAAGGATTTCTCATTGAAGCAGCCCATAGAATCAAATGTGTTAAGCCTCCCTGATTTAAAGGATAATATGATCTTTAATTAATACAATTCCTGATAGCAGGCCTAATGTTCTTTTGACAGTCTGTATAGTCGTTGTCAAGGTAGTGTGAAGGCCATGGTGGAGGAGTAAAATTGTTCTGGAGGTGTAGTTTGTTTAATTGGGGTGGAGCAGATAAGACGAAATGCTGGTGTAAGGAGTGTGGTAATAATAGTGTGGTTGCTATAAGGCCAAAGTAACGCAGAGACCACTGTAGTGTGTAGTGGAAATAGTTAATGTTAGAACAGTGTAATTTTAGTAGAGATAAACTATAATAGTAACTTGGTGATAACTATGAAGTGGAGATAGCTGTGTTGGTGGTGTTATGGAGACAACAGTACACAGTAAAGTATACAATTCCCAGCACATAATGGGGACGCTACGTCAGCCGCTGCACGTCAACAGTGCATGTCAGTAGAACCCTTCATTTGCATAAGGAAAAGGTGATTATTCCTTATGGGTATTTGTCAGTGCTCAACAATCTATCCCTCACCACCATATGGCACAGAAGCAGACAGTCAATTCTATTCCATTGTAGAGTCTGGGGCACTATTTTCCTGTCATTGCTCAGCATTGTACAGTATGTTTACAACAATGTGGTGGAAATAGTAGGCTATACTGTACAGCCACAATCAAATAACCACCGACACCTTCCTTCCATCGTGCAAATAAATCAGTAACATATCAAAATATAATCATACAACACCTTACGTCAACTCAACCCCCTCAATTATATTATTATGAGGTGCTGCAAAATCATACACGTGTTGTTCTTTATTACCAAGATATTAACTACGATGGAAGGAAAGTGTCGGTGGATATTTGATTGTGGCTGTACATAGCAGTGTGGGCCCTAAGGAAGGGTGTGTGTGTGTGTGTGTGTGTGTGTGTTGGGTGGGACAAGTTGAAGTGAAGGACCTTGACCCAGCTTGTGTTCTCTCTACTAAGACAACTTTCTACATTAGGCTAAACCTGGTGATGATGGTGGTGGGTACTTTACTGTAGGTAGAGACGCTCCTTCACACTAGTCAGTCTCCTTTTACTTTCACCCTTATTTGTCACACACACACACACACACACACACACACACACACCATAACAAGTACACATTAATTCAAAGGCATGCACACACATATATCACCCAAGTACATTAAACAACACACACACACACACACACACACTACAATATTCTTTACAAACATTAAATTTATATATATATCCTACTAATCATGGCCAACTATTTACAGCTTTGGCATTTGTTCTAATTCTCAGGAAAGCCATTTTTTTATTTGTTAGGAATAGGATTTT
>JAWQEG010006400.1:62500-80000 GCA_033782935.1 Petrolisthes cinctipes
AGTTCCATGCAGTGACCGACAAACACAGCCAGCCTACAGAAACCTAAAATGTTGGAAAACTTTCATTGAGGTGTGCTCAATACGCGTCCTTGGCACGTGTACTGACGATAAGATAACATTAGTGAAGTAACTGAGCAACACGATATATGTATTAAACCAACTCAGTCGCCCCGTGTGTGACTTAAACACAGGAACCCGTGTTTTAGTCCTTAAGGGGGAAATTTTGTGTTGGTAAATCTGGAGCAACTGAATCCTCCAAACTATTCCAAACAACAGAACACCATTATTTTTGTTCTTTTTCTGGTTCTATTTCCTGGCATACTTTGGAGGAATCAAGGCACTCCAATGTAACAAAAGTGAATTACCTCCCTTAACCTTTTTCTTACTTCTCAACAAATACTTTTCTACAACAGCTGCTATTTGTTTGGTTTCTCTACAACCACACTTTGTTATCGTCTTTCCAATCACTATAAAACACGTTAGTTATTCACTCATTCACGCGATCGCTATAGAGTTCAGTCACCAAAATGATAATATTAGAGACGTCACCTCACCTTCTGCTCCTCGGCCGTGACTGACTGAGAATGAGACTGGATCGTAAACTGAACACTGCTGGGTAGAGCTAGGATGAGTTTGAAACCTTCCACCACCCACCACCCTCCACCCTTTCCCCAAACTGTACCCCTCTCCAAGCCATGCCACCCACCCACCTACCTACCCACCTATCCACCCACCTATCCACCCACCCACCTACCCACCTACCTACCACTTAGTCAGACCTCTATATACCCCTGTCTCTCACAACCCTCAATCCTTCATCCCTGCTCCCCTAACCCACACCACTCAAACTTCCACCCCAACCCTCTCACATCTCAGTCTTCCATCAGTGTCCCCCTCCCTCTCACCATCACTCAATCCTCCATCTCTGTCCCTCACCCTCTCATCACTCAAACCTCCACTCATTTCTTCATCTCTACCCATCGTTCCTCTCACCTATCAATCCTCATCCTTTTCCCATTCAAACCTCCATCCCTGTCCCTCTCCCTCTCACCACCACTCAATCCTCCATAACTGCCCCCCCTCACACTCACCACTCCAATCCTCTCTCCCCCCCCCCACCCTTCCCGTCATCACTGTCCACACCTTTGCACGGATAAAATACCGTACTATATTATAACACCAATAAAACAGACGTAAAAAGACAGACACGACACGAGGAGTGAGTGACGAGACCTTGATGCTCAATTGTTTTTATTTACTTTTGTTTTGTTTTGTTTTGTTTTTACTGGATGCCGAGTGCGAGGAGAGATAGATGGTGGTGGAGGAGGGCAGGTAAACACAGAGTGGTCCCCAGGATGCCCACGTCACCTTGGCTAACACAATCCTCCTCCCCCTTACAAAGAGTTGATTACTGTTGCCATCCCAGCCTCTCTTGTTTTCATCCATCCATCCTCCTCGCAGTTGTTAAATAAGCTTTTCCTCGTTTTCCTCTGTGTCATTCCTTCAGAGCTCCCAAACGCATTTCCCTGTCTTTCCTTTTTTTTTTTTTTTTTTTTTTTTTGGCCTGCATTTATAACCTTTGTTGTTACACTTTCATTCGTGACGTTTTATACAAGGTGTCCATAATATTATCTGAACAGATTGTATTGTATGGACATGTAAAGTTGTTCAGATAATTATGGACACTCAGTATAGTCATTCCAAGTCCAGCTTTCAGTCAGTTAATTCCAAGTCAAGCTTTCAGTCAGTTAATTCCACCCTCCTATGCTGTTGGGATTTATAGGTGGGGCTCGTTTTGACAGGTCAGGCATCGAGAGCAACATAGAGTATAATGGAAACGCTATCACTATTATACCGGTAACCCACGATGATGACAAAAGCAGTGTTTATAGTATGGTAGTGGTCAATACCTCTAACTCACACACTTCTATATGATTCAGAACCGATGAAAATAGTCTGCCAGAATCTTCTGAGCTGTGATACCTTCCTGTGTTTATCTCATGAAGCGGGTCATGTACAATTCCACAAGATAAAGTAAAAATTATGTACAGTTGTTACCAAAGATTGTGTCGCCTCACCTGTCCGACGGTGGACTCTTAGACCGATAGTATCGTGAATAAGACGTGATTATCTCTTCTGTAACACCAAGAACTCGGAGATTTATGAGTCCGTGAAGGCATTTATAATTAACTGATCTAGTTGGTGTGTGTCCCAGACTTCACCATCAATTAAGCGAGGAGAGGTGATAGAACATTTGGTGATGGTTGTATTGTACCTCGACTATACAATCCAAGTGAGGGGGAGTTATGGCCAGGGATTCCCTACCTAGACCCATATAGACTAATGACTTTATTGCTTTTAGGAAGGGGGAGCATTGAGAGTGTCTGGGTGTTGATGGTAAGAGTGTCTGGTGTTGATGTAAAGTGTCTGGGTGTTGGTGTAAAGAGCGTCGTCTGTGTTGATGGTAAGTGTGTTTGTGTTGATGGTAAGAATGTCTGTGTTGATGGTAAGAGTGTTTGTGTCGGTGGTGTTACATGAGCCAGAACAGTTAGTTATCTTCGGAACTTAAGCCTCTACGCTCTTTAAACAACCACCAGTTACCTCTGTGTCTGCCAGACTGACGTGGTCTATAAATGCAGGAGTTCGGAAAATGGGGAAACGGGGAACTAGGAAAAGGACGAGGAGGAAGGAAGAGAAGGAGACAGGAAAGAAAAGAAAAAAAAGGAACTATGTTGGGAAAAATGGATGGTTAATATGAGTAAGAGGAGGAAAAATAGGACACCGTGATTAAGGGAGGAGGAGAAAGGAGAAAATGAAGAGGGGACTGATATTCGTCCAACCATTCTACCGTATCGGGGATCGGAACCTGTTTTATGGTTGATAACATACTTCCCATAGCCAAGTGGGGTCTCCTATCAAGATTGAAATACGACAGGATGTTTTCACTGAACTGGAGACTTGTGTGCCAAGAAACAGGTTATTTTTATATTATACTCAGATGGGTCTCTTTAGTAAGCATATTTTGGATTATCGTCGCTGATTCTTAGACAAACTCTTAGATTCCAAAATGCTGTTGAAGCATTTATTATTGTTGAAGTAGTCGAGTTTCCTGGCAATAGTTTGGAGGAATCAGTAGTCGTCCTATTCGCGTTAAACATATGGCCCCCTTAAACCCCATGACCACGTATGGGAAGTGAAAAACAAATGAAAAGTTCACTACATACCAAACGATTAGAAAGACAGACTTCTGATGGTAATACTCGATTATGGTTTTTAACTGTAAGGTCGCATTCGTATGAAGTCCCACACCTTGATAAACTGTATAGACAAACAAACGAGGAAAACCCAGAAAATACCTTGCCAAATATCGTCTCTATACATTCACAATTATCAGTAGTTAATGTATATGTTTTCATATATAAAAGATTATGGAACTGTGGCCGCAATTGTTTTAGAGGAAATGATGAAAATCACTCGTGTCAAAAGACGAAACTGTGATCACGACGCATCCCTTCATGGAAGTATCCAATAAAAAAAATACTTGGGCAGCCTTGTATGTATTAGGAGGGATCTTAACCACGATTGTATAGTCATGTTCAAAAGTTGCTAACTGTTCTAAGGACATTCGAACCGATGAGATGAACCTCTAAACAGTTTCTACCGTAATGAGTAGCCCACCTTTATTTCATTGTTGTGGGTAAAAGATACTCACTCAGAGGGACCAAGCCGGGGGGGAAACATTATAGCCACCTCAGTATATGCATTTTCGTGTCATATGAGTTTTTCTTGCTAAACGATTTCTAGGTTTCCATTTACTTTCACACAGGTTATGACATCAATCGACTTCCCAGGTCGGAGTACTATCTTTTCAACGGAACATTGTAAAAATAAAGGCCTCACTTGGCTCACTTAGTTGGCCGACTGTACAATAAGGAGCCTCGTGCCGGGATGAAATGTGCAAACAACAACCTTCATTCGTCCGCGAGAGATGTACGGGGCCAGGGGTAGGAACAGTAGCTCATTCTGTATAAACCGGGGAGTTCCCCATCTGACTTACCCACTTCCCCCCCCCCCCTACCCACCTCTACACGGCATGGTTGTGGTCGTGCTGGAGGCTAGACAAGGTGTAGTGGTTGTGTGCATTTGAATAACACGGTGGGAATTAGGTAGTTTTGGGGGTTAGTCAGACATAGGATGGTGTTTGAATATTATACTGTAGAGTAGACAGACAGACATGATATAGGAGTTGTGTGGATTTGAATAACCACGTGGGAGTTAGTTAGATAGCATGGGGTTAGTTAGACATAATTATAGAGGATGGTAGTGGCAGGTCGAATATATAGGATTAGATAGCATGGTGACAGAATATAGATAGCATGGTGACAGTTAAATTATAGAAAGCATGGTGACAGTCAGAATAAATAATAGAAAGCATTGTGACAGTCAGAAATATAGATATAGCATAATGACAGTCACAGTAGATAATAGATATCTTGGTGAGGTATAAAAAATACAAGTCAGAATATAAATAGCAAGGTAGTGACGAGGTATATGGAATGGTGTGAGTCAGGCAGTGAGAAACAAAACTCATTCATATGTCAGTAAATATTCCGCGAGGTGTTAATTTTAGAGGCAAGACAAGCTGTTTTTACCACGCACACTCCATTAAAAACATTAGGGGGGTAGTACATTTTTGGTATATTAGATTCCTCCAAAGTATGTCAGGAAACAGGACCAGATGAACAAAAATCATGGTGGTCTGTTGCTTGGAATACTTTGGAAGAATCAGTAGTTTCAGATTTACCACCAACACTGTATATACTTCCCCTTAAGAATCCGGCTAAAAGAATACTGCACAATAATGAATGTTTATATTATGTTCTTCAGAGTCTGGGTATAGAGGATCTTCACAGATGCACTACCATTTCTTCTTCTTCTTTATCACTCGTACATACATTTGATTGGGGACCTTGAACACGGGCAGGTTATGCAGGCAACTTGGGGAGTGAAGAAGCTTATATGCGGCCACACCCTTTACACAGCACACGTTGAGGGGGACTTGGACTGGTGACGGGTTAGTTTATGGATGTTGTAGAATGTGGGAGATGCAGCAAACCTGAACTCCTCTTGGCAAGTTTAGAGGCAGAAGATTCCTCCAAGCTCTTTCAAAATACAGGCAGCCCTAATTTAACTGAGATGGTCCGTTTCATAGCCTAGTTTGGAGAAATCAGCAACCTCCAATGTGCAGAAAGTATTGTTCATATTTTCCCTTTGTGGGTTGACGATACTGAGCTTTGTAAGTTTATGAAGGTGTGGCAATGAAAGATATGCATCCACACGAACCACGCCTTAAGGAATGAAATGAAGCAAAGGAAAACGACGTGCCAAAGAATATCACCAGAGCGGAAATACCAACAACAACAACAACTACGACAACAACAACAACAACAACAACAGCAATTACAACAACAACAACAATTACAACAACAACAACAATTACAATAACAACAACAACAACAACAACAGAAATTACAACAACAACAACAACAGCAATTACAACAACAATTACAACAACAACAACAATAACAACAACAACAACAGCAATTACAACAACAACAATAATTGCAACAACAAAATCAACTATAACAACAACAACAACACTGACCTCGCCTTAATGAGATGCTAATGTTGGCAAATCTGGAGCACCCGATTCCTTTATAAGTTTCCTTGCATCAGAAGACCATTATTATTGTTGAGTTGTTTTGGTCTGTTTAGTCGCATAGTTTGGAGGAATCGGTAGCCATCCAATGTCGCCAAATTATATGACCCCCTTAATTAATGTTTGATGATACTAACAGGGAATGGAGGTGTCTTGATTCCTCCAAACTCTGCTACAAAACAGACAATTCCCACTCGTTACTCAGGTGCCAGTCTGTTTCCTGGTAAAGTTTGGAGAAATCGGTAGCCTGCCTTCCAATTGACTAAAAGTAAATGATCCTATTAATTCATCCAGAAGGTTTGTGCATGAGTTTGATCAAGTTGTGAGTAGAGGCGAAGATTCAGCTACTCACTGCATGTCCTCCTTTACTCGGTGACTCTGCTGGCTCATTTCTAGGAAGCAAAAGGATTGATAATTTTTTTCTGTTCTCTCTCTCTCTCCCTCCCTCTTCTCTCTTCATCTCTTCCCCCCCCCCTACCACTCCCCCTTCTCCTCTCCCTCACTCCCCTTCTATCTCTCCCTCTTCCCCCTTCTATCTCTCCGCCTCCCCCTCTCTATCTCTCCCTCCCCCTCCCCCCTTCTCTCTTTCCCCCCTCTCCCTCCCTCCGTCCCCCTCCCCCTCTCACTCTCTCTTCTTAGGAACAAAACTCGGGTAAGTCCCTGGAGATGATGACTATAAGAACAACAACAACAACAACAACAAGTGACTTTTATTGATAACCAGCACTGTAAAATGTCACGTCATAAAACCAATAATTATTTTAATGTTCTCCTCTCAGTTCCTGGATTTTCTCATGGAGGAGTTTACCGTGTAGGATTTGAAGGAAGACTCGTTTGTTGGTGAATTGGAGGATGGTCCCTGCTTCCTCCAAACTATAATATGCCAAGAAACAGATCCCCTATTTAGTAGCATTAAGGTCTTCTGTTGCCTGGCATATTATGGAGGAATCAGTAGCCGTCCAATTTACCACAAAAAAGAGACTCTCCCCTTAATACAGTTTCAGCATGACTAAGTATTATTATTATGGTGTTATTCCAGTAAATGTCACTCAATGTTATTATCCGCAATTAGGAAGTTTCGCTGTCCCAAGTGGTTTATTAGAGTTGACAACACTCTAGTTAAATTTTATTAACATTAATTCATATAAAAACGAAGAAACACCGAGAGTATTCATTTATAATTATGTCCTTTGCCATTTGAAGTAAAAATATTTGCTTCTGGTGTTGTAGTCGCTATATTTACACAATTCAAAGAAAAAACTGGTGCGAATTCTACAGTATAAAGACCCGTATTTCATAACCAGAGGACTATTACAACAAAAGCTCTCCAATTTTACCATTCAAACAAAGAACTAGTGGAACAATTAACAGTATAAAAACTCGTACTTCAAAACAAGAAAAATAGAGTAGCAATAACCTAGGAATTATTACACTGACCCTGATGGCAACCAATAGAACAATTCTAGGCTAACCAAGAGACAATTCTAGGCTACTTCACTTTACTACTACACTACGGGCCGATTCCACAGTGGCTTTGGTTTGTTATGATCCTCCCCAATCACACTTCTTAGTCTTAATTATATTTAACAAACTCAGTATCCATATCCACAAAATCTGTCAGGTAGTTCCATTATTACGATAGTTTCATCGTGGAGTCATCAAATTCATCAAATAATTCACTCAGGAGTCATTTACACAGTTCAGTTTCTTTCTTTATGGTGCACTTGCAAACCAGTACTACAACACTAACATAACCTCTGCATATTATTTATTAGCAACCGATACGAGTCTGCATATAATAAAATTTATCTCGTGGACACAACATCAAAAAATCTATCTCAGTGTGAAGGAAGCAGACTCAACAAGACCTTGACATAAACTGGTCCCTCTATGTATGTCAAGTTTATCGCCTCCCGTCCCACCCCTCCTCCACACCAACAACACCACCACCCATGCTCTCTGTCTCTCTTCCTCCTACGGCTGTCATAATCTCAGTCGTTCACCTTCACTTGGGATTGGATTCGACCTGGAGACACATATTATTATCATTCGACTATTGGTGGTGTTTATGATAATTTCTATACAATATATATATATATTCTTTTTTTTTTTTTTCTTCTTTTTTTTTGTAGGTGTGCCGGGTCAGCTCACATTTATCTGTTAATTAATTGCTTTTTCACACTGATTTGTATAATCATTTGCCGAGGTAAGGTCATATTAAGTTTGCTTGTGTTGGTATGCCGGGAAGTCGATTCATATATTCTTCTGTGTTGTTGGTATGCCTGAGTCAATTCGTATATTACATCTATTGGTATGCCGAAAGTATATCCATATTCGTGTGTGTTTGTATTCCGGAGTCAGTTCATACTTATGTGTTTATGTGCCAAAGTCAATTCATATTCCTGTGTTGGTGTGTCTGGGAATCAGTTCGTTGTATTTCATCTTGTTTTATGCCTGAGTCAGATCATAATAATTTAATCCTGTGTCTACCAGTGTCGTTCCTGTGATTCTTTCTTTATATTTTGTTACATAATCATATACCAGACAACAACAACAACAACAGATACAAAAGGTTAACTATTATTTCTATCTATGCATTTTTTAGCAGTTACTTCTTTTAATTAAGGTGGTTGGTTATATATAATATGTTGTGGGGAAATTGGAGGCCTGTTGATTCCTCCAAAGCGTAACATGAAACGGGACACTTCAATATGGGTGATTAGTTTTGTATGGCAACTTGGAGCAATCGGTACCTTCCAATTCATTTAAGTGACAAAACAATATTCCCCTTAATTAACCTAAAGCAAATCTAAATTTTTTATAGTATCGGCTAACCTACCGTACATTTTTATCTCTCATAGGTAACATCTATCCCAATTTTCTGCCTCCTGCAAATAACACAACATCCCTCTTAACCTTTTCCAATCCAGAAAATGTGTAACTGTTACCTACCGTCCTTAGAATTAATCCCATTATAGAAAATATTTATCTCAATTTCTCAGGTACGTACATCCAGAAATAGAAACTTTGCCCTGAACCTGATGGAGAAATAGTAAAAGGCGTGTTATTCTGTTCCTTTTAACCTTCATATCGAAAATATTAATAACTTTTTCTGCCTCACACAGACATAATACCATACAGATAATTATAAATACATTCCTTTAACCTAATGAAAATCAAGTAAACATATTATATCGTTTCTTTTTTATCATCACCTCGAAAACAGTAATCACTTTTTTTGCCTCATACAGACTTAATAACGTACAGATAATTATAAATACATTCCTTTAAGCTAATGAAAATCTAGTAGGCTTATATAATTATACACAGTTTCTTTTTATCATCATCTCGAAAACATTAATAGCTTTTTTTGCCTCACACATATATATTAACATACAGACATAATAATATACAGATATAATAAAATTCCCTGAAGCTAATGAAAATCTAGTAAGCTTATCTATACACAGTTTCTGTTACCTTGTCTTGTCTAGTTATATTCTTCAACTAAGTCGGGTAACCTTGGCTGTCCTTTTTTCTAATAGGCGCCCAGGGCAAGGCAGGTGTTTTGTGTGTGTGTGTGTGTGTGTGTGTGTGTGTGTGTGTGTGTGTGTGTGTGTGTGTGTGTGTGTGTTCCTCGTCATCACTTAATATTACAAGGGTCAAGAAATATAATTATGCTCCGGTGATGTCCTAAGTCCATTTCAAACACTTAAGGAGGTAGTTCAGTGTTGGTTGCTAACTCATTTACCTCCAATTTTCTGACTATATCACAGAGTCCCTTAAGGTGATTAGAAGTAGGATAAAACTGGATTAAAGGACAAAAAATGGGGGAGAAATAATAGGAAAAAGATTGTAAGTGGTGGAGGTATTGAGGAGGAGGAAGAGGAGGTAACTGAGAGGAGGAGGAGGAGGAGGAGGTGGAGGAGGAGGAGGAGGAGGAAGAAGAGGAGGAGGAGAAAAGAAGGAATATGGGAAAGGAAGACGGGATTACGAGGTGGTATGAAAGAATAAGGAGGAGGAGGAGGAGGTGGAGGAAGCTGGGAGGAACTAATTAATTGAAGCCACCACAACAGAGATGACGTAACATAACCAGTCTATACACACACACACACACACACACAATGAATACATAGTCACATTTTGGTACTGTTTTCCTTTAAGGGGGAAGTACACTGTTGGTAAATCTGGAGTAAATAATTCCTCCAAACTATTCCAAACAACAGAACACCATTAATTTTGTTCATCTGGTCCTGTTTCCTGGCAAAATTAGGAGGAATCATGTCACTCCAATGTAACAAAAGTGTATTAAATCCCCCTTAACACACGACAACCATACAACACTTTAGAAAGACAAGGAAGGATCCATTATTTACACAAGGTTAAAAAAAAAAAAAAAAAAAAAAAAAAAATCAAGTATGAGGGGTGTAGTGGTTTCGTAAATGATGGTCACAGTTCACTCATGATGCCCCTGGAATAAATAAACAAACAAGCTATTTTTCAGCATCCGTCGTCTGAAGTGTCTGAATTTTTAACACGAGAATTGCACCGATATTTTTTCTTACACTTTTTTTAACCTTGTATATCATGCTGTCAGTTGAGAATAATGAGATGGTCGGCATGAATCTCCTAATCTTTCTTAACTAATCTCTCGTTACTGTTACAGATTTCCCCAAAGTGTAATGTTACGCACCACAATCTCTAGCCCACATGAGTCGAAGCCTGAGATTTGGAGCAGGCGATTTCTGGACGACAGCCCATGCACCTAAAGCCTCTATTGGTTCGAAATGTGTGTGGTGTCATGATGGTTTGGGTGGGCTGTCGTCCAGAAACAGCCTGCTTCAGATATCAGGCTTCTGCTCAAGTGGGCTAGGGATTGTAGATTGCGAGTGTACAGTACCTGGAAACATTAGTGCCTCAGTATTTAAGTAAGGATCTGTTTCGTAGCACAGTGTGTAGGAATCAGTAGCCTTCACAATACACCCACAAGAGGCTACCTGTTTATTAAGATGCATAGTATTTCTATTGCAAGAAATTCAAAATAGCTGTTAATTATTTTTTTTTTTTTTGTACACTTTCCAAACATCAGATGGTAATGATGTAAGACGTGAGTATATGTCACGTGCTGTACAAGGTTTGGTGTTGGTGATTTTGAAGGTATCTGATTCCTCCAAACTGTGCTACAAAACAAATCCCCTATTAGTACCACTGAGGGCGTCTGTTTTCTAGTATAGTTATGAGGAATCAATAGCCTTCCAATTTACCAACAAGAGACTCTCCCCTTAATTAATTGGAGTAATAATAGCAAATTATGAACGACTGACTCCTCCATATATCGAGGGAAGATGTTTCGTGATATATTTTGCAGAATCAGTCGCATCCAAATCGTTCACAATACATGGTCTGCATAAATTTCTAAGTGTTATAATTTTTCATGTCCAAATATAAGACCAAAACAGCCAACATTTTCCTACTGAGTTTAAATCGTTGATTTTATATTTTACTCCGACTCTCGTGTGTGCGTGCGTCGATGCGTGTCTGTTACAGTAACTAAATCCAAAATACACAAGGAAAGTATAGTTGCTTGGTTAACTGTGTATGTAGGAGGAAAATTCATAAGCAAACGTGCAATTTTTATGATAAAACTGACAGCTGGAAGGAACTAAATGCTGTGTTAACGAGTCGTAACGTCATCAAGGCTTCAATACAAATCATGTTGTATCTGCATGAGTGATCAGGTAATAAATAGTTGTGTTTATACCTGAGTAAGGCCAGTCACCGTGAAGGCTCCAATTCGACACACACTGTGAGTCATTATAGATTGATAATTGTAAAGTGACACACACTCCCTCGTCCTCAATTTCATGCAAGCTTCATCCTCCAACTTTTGCTTTGTCGAGAAATTAGAAAACACAGAGCAAATTTAACCCTAAAACGGAGGAACACAAAACAGAGAAGAAGAAGGGAATAAATATAATATAGGTGCATGAGCAGTCCAGCAGACCCTCATGAGGCGTGTTTTTAGAGGGAGTCCATCCAGTGGCCTTGAGGAACCGACCATCTCCAAATAATATAATGTCCTTACCCAGACTAATCCAACAGAGCCAGGGTGTGGTGTGGTGTGGTGAGGTGTGGGTGTGGGTGAGGTGTGGAATGTTGGAGTGGTGTGGTGAGGAATGATGGGGTGTGTTGAAGGTGTGTTGTGATGTGGTGTTCTAAGGGTGTGGTGTGGTGTGGTGAGGTGTGGGTGTGGTGTGGAATGTTGGAGTGGTGTGGTGAGGAATGATGGGGTGTGTTGAGGGTGTGTTGTGATGTAGTGTGGTAAAGGTGTGGTGTGGTGTGGTGAGGAATAATGAATTGTGTTGAGAGTGTTTTGTAATTTGGTGTGTTGAGGGTGTGGTGAGGAATGATAGGTGCGTTAAGGGTGTGTTGTGATGTGGTGTGGTAAGGGTGTGGTGTGGTGAGGAATGTGTTGTGATGTGATGAGGTGTGGGTGTAGTGTGGAATGTTGGGGTGATGTGGTGAGGAATGGTGAGATGTGTTAAGGATGTGATGTGGAATGTTGGGGTGGTAGAGATGTGGTAAAGGTGTAGTGATAAACGTATGATACGATGTGATATGGTGAGATTTTGTCTGGTAAGGCTGTGATGTGGCGTGGTGAGGTGTGGCGTGGTAAGAGTGTAGTGTGATGTGGCGTGGTAAGATGAGGTGTTGTAAGGAAGGGTGTGGCCTCTTTTAAGTTGCCAGCCTCGGACATCAATGAAGAAAAAGTGAATATCTGTTTTGTGTTGTGCGGATGTAGATATGTGTGTGTGTGTGTGTGTGTGTGTGTGTGTGTGAGTATGTTTTATGGAGGTGTGTGTGTGTGTGTGTGTGTTTTAGTATTTGTTTTGATATGTGCTGTGTTGTTGGATATATATATGTGTTTTTATGTAGACGTGCGTGTGTGCATGTGTATACGGTGTTTATGCAGATGTGTGTGTGTGTGTGTGTGTGTGTATGTGTGTGTGTATGTGTGTGTGTGTGTGTGTGTGTGTGTGTGTATGTGTGTGTGTGTTTGATTCTCAGCTTATAGGAAGTTGTTGCATGTCTTGACCACTTTGCAACGAATTATGAACAGCCTTTGAACGATGATGCAAGGTGTATAGACGAGCCTAAAACAGGAAGAAGAAAGGGAGGAGGAGGAAGAAGAGAAGGAAGAGGATTTGAAGGAGGCAGGGAAGATTAAGAAGAGTAGGAAGAAGTCAGAAAGAGGAGGAGGAGGAGGAGGAAGAGGAAGGGGATGAAGATTAAGAGAGACAAAAAGAAAAGATAGAGGAAGCCATGAAAAGGAAAAAAAGGAGGCAGCGAGAGGATAAGTAGGAGGTTGGAATGGAAGAAGAGGTAAAAGAAGAACAAAATTCAGAGAAATATATGTTATTGAGGTACACGTGGCATGTCAGTAGTGATCATTGAGGAGAGAGTGGACTTTTTTACACAAGCTGGAATATTCAGGTGGGGCTCTAAAGGTAGGTGGTGGTTAGGTGGGTATAGTGGTAGGTGGTGGTTGGGTGGGGGTATGTGGTAGGTGGTGATTAGGTTATGTGGGGGTATATGGTGGTTAGGTGGGGTAGTGGTAGGTGGTGACTAGGTTAGGTGGGGGGTAGAGGTAGGTGGGGGTATGTAGTAAGTGGTGGTTAGATGGGGATAGTGGTAGATGGTGGTTATAGATTAGGTGGGGGGAAGAGGTAGGTGGGGGTATGTGGTAAGTGGTGGTTAGGTGGGGATAGTGGTAGGTGGTGGTTAGGTTAGGTTAGGTGGGAGGAGGACCACAAGGACACTCTCTCACTGCCCTCCTACACCACCATCACCACCACCACTACCACCAGGGAGGGATAGTAGTTGTGGTGAAAATAATGGTGGTGGTGGTGGTGGTGGTGGTGGTGGTGTGGATGATAATTGTAATGTTGGTGTTAATAATAGTTTGGAGGAATCAGTAGCTCTCCAACTCAACCAAACAGATAATAAACCCCACTTAATTAACAGAGTAATCAAAGTAATGGTGTATAATTTTGTGGTGTAGCCTAGTGAGTGTTGTGATGTGATGATATGATATGATATGATATGAGAATTGGGTGTCTATTTATATCTTTCTATATTTAGAAGTGTGAGGAGTAAAGACAAGAAGTTTATGTCCTCACCAGTGAAGTATATATATATATATATATATTCCTGGATCACGTGCCACCAAGTGATTTATTTGCATATATATATATATATATATATATATATATATATATATATATATATATATATATATATATATATATATATATATATATATATATATATATATATATATATATATATATATATATGTATATATATATAAAACAGAGTGAGAGATACAGAATCATGTCACTATTCGTTCAACAAGCCAAAATACATTACGTCTGAAGTAACAGAGTCGTAGTAAGCGGGACAGACAGACGACGGTAGGTATTATAAGGTCGTGTGTAGGAAAGATTAAGGACACCTATTAACTCTTGAATGATTTTATTTGTGATATTATGGTGGTATGATGCGGTTGTAAGGCATAGTTCATTAATTTTATAGTGCCTGTGATATCCGATGAAATGTTATGGTAGAAAACACTGTGTAGTATGATGACGTATAGTAAATAGGTATAGTATATAGTGGTATATATAGTATATAGAATTATAATATTATATAAACAGGTAGCGTTGTGTCCCCAGAATGTCACCAGGTCAGGTCATGAGAAGAATCTAGGTCAGCTACATATTCTGGCACACATTATGAACCCAGCCCATGTGATGAGTATAATCGTCCCAACAACAAAATTGATAAATATTTTAAGTCGCACCTAAACAAAGAAACCGTAAACACACTTCCAAGCCAGTCCAGGTGATAATATTTTTTAGTCCCATCTACAAAAATATAATAATAATAATAATAATAATAATAATAATAATAATAATAATAATAATAATAATAATAATAATAATAATAAAAAAAAAAAACGTCGTCATTTCTCAATAAATCTTTAAAAAAATTTCAGCACCGAGATCAAGGCATCACTGAATGGGGTAGTTGGGTGCTTAAGTGGGTAGGTGATAGGTAGGTAGGTTAGGTGGTGAGATAGCTACGTGTTTTGGGTATTAAAGTGAGTAGGTAGGTAGGTAGGTAGTTAGGTAAGTAGGGAGTAAAGTGGTTACATAGCTCTATCTTATTCACTTACTATTATCCCTTGGTGAGACTGGTAGATCGACCAAGGCGGATCTGTAAGGGCTTCGCTAATTGGCTTGTGGTAATGATAGCACTACTGTCAGCCAATCAGCGACGCCCGTACATACCACTATCTGTCCACCAATCCCACCGGACGAAAACGACGGTAATAATTGAATAGTTTATTATAGGTGTATCGGTGGTTAAGTGGACATGTGATCAGATAACAAAATGGGTTGGTAGGTGTTCAAGTGAGTGAGGAGTTAAGGGGGTAGTACACTTTTGTTACATTGGAGTGCCATGATTCCTCCAAAGTATGCCAGGAAACAAGACCAAATGAACAAATATAATGGTGTTATGTTGCTAGGAATAGTTTGGAGGAATCGGTAGCTCCAGATTTACCAACACTGCACTTCCACTTCTGGTACATTGGAGTGCCTTGAGGCCTCCAAAGTATGCCAGCCAGGAAACTGCACCAGATTAACAAAAGTAATGGTATGTCCTGTTGCTTGGAATAATCTGGAGGAATCAGTTGCTCCAGATTTACTAACACTGTAGGCTATTACTTTTACTTTATAACCTCGGAAGTGGGGAGGGAGGGAGGGAGGGAGCAGGAGTAATGAATGTGACGAAGAGATTACAGACAGGAAACTCATACAAGGAAGGAAAGGATATTTATTATACCTGGCATTGAAAAGTAGATCGATCAAAACAAATCACATCTCATTATTATCTGCACAGCTTTTCATATACCGGTACCACACAAGTCTTGAAAATGTGTGTTGTGGTTAAGTACAGTCACGAGCACTAATAAGTATACAGTTTGGGTTGAAGCTTTGAAAAGTCCAATGCACCAACGAAATCATTCAAATGGAGATCTTATTGTGCATTTATTTGCTGTCTCTCTAGTTATTCGAAGCACACCTAGATACTTATTAGTGAGTGTACGTATAAGGTTACTGCAGTTTGTTTCGTTCACTTCCTCTCCTTCAGTGACTCGTGTATATACAGTATCGCTATTCTATTCCTGGATAATGAAGACGTAGGAGGAGGAGGAGGAATTGCGTCCATACTTTCACACGGAAATGGATCGCTGGGATATCATTAAACACTCGAGTTAAAGGTAAACAAACATTGAACTGCCCTATACGTCACACATCTTTACCCAATCACTAATTTCCCATTCAACCACTGTGTATTCCCTGTTCAAACTCTTCCACGAATAAAGTTAGACGTACAAAGGAGGAAAATTTTTGTTACAGAGAACACCGGATATACTTTCAACCCGAGTTAGGATATTTTTGGCTCGTGTTTTGGTTACCTCTCCTCACCAGTCTTACATGCAATGGGGAGTCTCGAACTTAAGCCAAGGTACAAGGCGAGAACGCTACCACTACCACTACATCATCTTCATCATCCTGGTTGGTGGTTGAGAAGGGAGAAGGACACATAATACCAGTTAGCTATGTGGTAGTGGCAGTGACAGTGAGAGGGACAGACAAAAAAGATGCGACGTTGAGAACCAGTATCTCTGTCTGTCTGTCTGTCTCACACACGTACACGTAGACTTATACTCTATCATTTAGTACTCCTCCACACACTCCAGACTAATGTTCTCTCGTCCCTCTCTCCTCTCCTTACAACACCGCACCGCACCACATTCTTCCTAATATAATGCATGTACAGTACGTCATCCTCTCTATTCCTCACCTCCATCACACCCTTCCTGTCCCATAACCATCACCTCATCATCATCACCACCAGCACCATACCCAAAGACTCAGTACACTCCCTATTGCACCACATACGTCATCACACACACACACCTTACTCCATAACCATCACCTCCTCACCAGCATTATATCCACAACATCACTATATACACTCACCTTTCCACTACTTAAATCGTATTCATCTTCTCCCCGTCACCTCGCCACACTTTCTATGCAGTAAAATAAATCACCCACACCAGTACCCAGCCATATATGCTATACACACGGTATCTTCTACTATGAATCACTCACTCTCAGTCCATCACCTAACTTCATTCTCCATGTTGAACCCACTCTATCCTCTTACCCACATCATCTTCTTCTCCCCGTCACCTCGCCACACTCCCTACACTGTAAAATAAATCACCTTCACCAGGGCCCAGCCATATATGCTATAACTTCTCCTTCTATGAATCACTCACTCTCTGTACATCATCTAACTCGATTCTCCGTGCTGAACCCGTGTAATAAATCCCCTCTCTACCTATAAATAATACCCTTTACACCCACTCTTCCACGCTTCATCCATCCACTCTCCTTTATCTGTACTTTTCATGATCCGCCCACACTCCATGTATTAAATATAAAAAAGTCTATCCCCCATTCTTCACGTTAACAAAACCTACGCAACTGACTGAAGAAAGAGTAAGTATATGCTCCTTGGCTGATATATAATATACAGTTACAAATATTTAGTGTAAATGTCTTACCGAATAAAAGGATCAAGTTTAGGAATTGGTATTGATGGTTGGTATATTTGGACCAACTGATTCTTCCACAGTAT
>JAWQEG010006401.1:0-20000 GCA_033782935.1 Petrolisthes cinctipes
CTTCTCTCTCTCCCCTCACATCTGCCACACTCTTCTCCTCACATCTGACTTTCTCTCTCTCCCTCTCACCCCTCTCCTCTCCCCTCACCCCTCCCTCTCCCTTTCTCCTCACACTTCTGTTTTTCCCCCTCTTCCTTTATCCTAGTACTATCCCCTCTCTCTTTCTCTCACCCCTCTCTAGCACTCCCTTATCCCCTCACTGGCACTTCCTCTCTGCTATCCTTCTACTCTCTCTGCTCTCATTTATTCATACATATATCCATTATCTTTTTCCTCCTACTGTTCATCCTCTTATTCTTCGTTTCACTTCCTTGTCTTATTCTGCTTTACCTCATCTTTTCATTCCCCCATCCTATTCACCTCTTCCTCTTACCTCCACCTTCCTTCCATCTCCTCCTCCACCTCTCTCTCTCTCTCTCTCTCTCCTCTCTCTCTCTCTCTCTCTCTCTCTCTCTCTCTCTCGTTCCTTGGGTCCCTCATCTACATATCGCCCCCTGCCCCCAATATCATCCTTCCTCTACATCACTCCACCATCCACAAACAACCTCCCCTTAACTCCCTTTCCATATACCTCTCTCTCTCTCTCTCTCTCTCCTCTCTCTCTCTCTCTCTCTCTGTCTGTGTGCTGTGTGTGTGTCTCTGTCTCTGTCTCTCTCTCTGTCTCTGTCTCTGTCTTTGTCTCTCTCTCTCTCCTCTCTCTCTCTCTCTCTCTCTCTCTCTCTCTCTCTCTCTCTCTCTCTCTCTCTCTCTCTCTCTCTCTCTCTCTCTCTCTCTTAGTTTATCTCTCCTCTTTATGCCTCTAGCTGCCTCTCTCTCTCATCTGTCTCTCTCTCTCTCTCTCTCTCTCTCTCTCTCTCTCTCTCTCTCTCTCTCTCTCTCTCTCTCTCTCCTCTCTCTCTCTCTCTCTTAGTTTATCTCTCCTCTTTATGCCTTTAGCTGCCTCATCGTTCATCACTGTCGCCATCTCCGCCATCATCACCCTGGCGATATTTCCACCTCAGCGGGCGCCTCCTCCACCTCCACCTCCACCTTCATCTTCTTCCACCTCCACTTCTATTTCCACTTTCATCACTCATCCTCACTTTCTTACCTTTATGTAGATACACACACCTCTATTTTTACATACTGTACATCCACTTCCACCTCCTCCACCTCCACTTCCACCTACACCCTCCACTTGCACTTCCACCTCTTACACCTCCACTTCCACCACCTCCACTTTCCTATGCCTCCATCCACCTTATCCATCACATTAATTTCATCTCCACAGAATTTTCACCTTCCTTCCTCCATGTCTAAATCCTAAATGGTAGGTAGGAATGCAAAGAGTCATACTACACACCAAGCTTTTCAGTCATTTATTTCTTCGGGCGTATCCTAGCACTCCGTCTTAACACACACACACACTCACACACACACACACAACACACACACACACCAACACAGAACTTTTTGCACAACTTAATATTCATGATGGTAGCTTGGTAAAGTTTGGCGCAAATAAAATGAATGGACAGTACAGTTAGGCAGAGCTTGCATATATAAACTTGCCAAAAAAAAAAAAAAAAAAAAAAATGGTGAACAAACACAATATAGATAGGGACTATGTGTGACATCTAGTACCAACACACACCACACAACATAATATATACACTTGGGGAATATATTTATTTTATTATCAAAGTCACAATACGGCAAACAAAATGATACGAGAATAATAAAGCAGCATCACAGGGACAGACAGAAAACCTAACAAACACATATATATACACCACAAAACCCCCGTGTACACTTGGTGACTATGATGCTCTCTGCTGCTGCTGCCGCTTTACTGTGGCTCTTATCGTAACCTTCTCTGACCGTCCTCCGTTCCAGTTTCCTCCTCTGCTTTGTCATCATTTATTGCCTTCCCCTCTCGAGTGTGAGAGAGAGAGAGAGAGAGAGAGAGAGAGAGAGAGAGAGAGGAGAGAGAGAGAGAGAGAGAGAGAGAGAGAGAGAGAGAGAGAGCAGCAGCAGCAGGGTATTGTATGTATTTATGCTTGTTAGTATTCACATCGGAGGTCCTTTCTCGGAAGTTATATATCCGATTGAGTGGAAGTTTTGCTGTGAGGACGGATCTGGCCTCCTCGATACACAGACACTGACCTTGTTTCACGTTCGGGTTTCCAGGGTTCATCACAGGAAGTCTGACAGATACAGAGACACCCACCCATCAAACATAATATTTTCTAATACGTACATACATATGAAAAGAGCATCTGCCAAAGCCCGACTCTTAACATTTGCGAGGCTCTCCATCAAGCGAGTTTGCAAACATTTTGGGCAATACATATTTTTTCGGATCCCACGCATCACTCCAACTTTGGATTTTATCTGAACCCTTTCTGGACGTTCACTTTCCTTGATGATCCCGACCAGATGTTGACTCCAGCCAATATAATACCGTATATATAAGTTATATATGAAGGTTACCAATCTCTAATTCCCTTTTTTTTTTTTTTTTTTTTTTTTTTTTTTTTCTCGCTGGGGTCGTCATCTCGATGCATATTCTTACAAACTTGGATTCATTGGAGAAGTGTTCCAATTTAAACTAAACATCATACTGGTAACATAAATTCATTCATTCCCTTAGTACAGTTGCCGATGACAGTCTTTCTTCCTAGTAACACATATGAAGTAAAGGAAGCTCATGCCAGATATTATAATTGGAAATATTTTATGATGGTGTAATGCCTGTCTTTCTCATGACGCAAACTTAAGGAGGTAGTACACTGTTAGTATTTCTGGAGTAACTGATTCCTCCAAACTATTCTAAGCAACAGGACACCATTATTTTTGTCACCCTTGTCCTGTTTCCTGGCAGGCTATGGAGGAATCAAGGCACTCCAATACTAAGAGTATACTATCCCCTTAACAATGATAAGATAAGTATTGAGTGGGACCTTTCTTCCACTAACCAAGCAGGAGTTTAAGAATAGACTGAAGAACAGAATTATTGACCACAACCTCACCAAATGGAGCCTTATTTTCATCATCTCTTGTTCACGATTCTATTTTTCTTACTTTTTTTTTTCAATTCTCCCTACGCTCCTTCGATTCCTTTTGTCATTCCTCATTCCTTTCCTTCGTTTCTCCTCACTCCCCTTTCCCTTTGCCAAATGTTTCCCCTCACTCACTCCCCTTTCCTTTCGCCAATCGCTTCCCCTCACTCACTCCCTTTTCCTTTCGCCAATAGCTTCCTCTCACTCACTCCCTTTTCCCTTCGCCAAACGCTTCCCCTCACTCTCACTCCCTACTCCCTTTCCCTTTCGTTGCCAGGCTCGCTCCCTTTCTGTTTCACTGGGAACTCGTTTAACCCATCCGATATTCACACCCTCCCGTCCCATTGTCTCAGTCCCCTCTTCATTCTCCTTTCCCATCCATTTACACACACACACACACACACACACTCTCACTCTCTCTCTCTCTCTCTCTCTCTCTCTCTCTCTCTCTCCTCTCTCTCTCTCTCTCTCTCTCTCTCTCTCTCTCACTTGCTTGCTGTCTCTTTCTCCTGTTATTAAGGGGTATATCTGTTGTGTGTTCGACCAGGAGGGCTAACTATTCCACCAAACGATAACCAGGAAACTGAATCCTTCTATATGGGACTCTAGGGGAACATGTTTTATAGGAGAGTTTGGAGAGCTAATTAGACTCCAGTTTATTCACAACAGGTTAACTTCCCTAGTAATTTGGTTCTTCTGTTTTTTTTTTTTCTCTGTCTTTCCTTCCTTGAACCATTTCTATTCCTCTTTATTCACTCTGTTTGGTGTGTGTGTGTGTGTGTGTGTGTGTGTGTGTGTGTGTGTGTGTGTGTGTGTGTGTGTGTGTGTGTGGTACTCCTGTTTTTTTCTCTCTCTGTCTTTCCTTCCTTGAACCATTTCTTATTCCTCTTTATTCACTCTGTGTGTGTGTGTGTGTGTGTGTGTGTGTGTGTGTGTGTGTGTGTGTGTGTGTGCGTGCGTGAGTGCGTGCGTGCGTTGCGTGCGTGTGTGTGTGTGTGTGTGTGTGTGTGTGTGTGTGTGTGTATATGTATGTATGTATGTGTGTATGTGTGTGTGTGTGTGTGTAGTGTGTGTGTGTGTGTGTGTGTGTGTGTGTGTATGCCTTATTTACATACCCGGCGACCTTCAGGGTATATATGCATTATCAATTAGTTTGTGCTATAGGATGCAAAGCTAGACTAGGCTACGTACGATATGCTCTTTCAGGTGCTCTCCTCTTATCCAGTTATTCCCCCTCCACTACTCTCTCTCTCTCTCTCTCTCTCGACCCAGCAACCAACCAACCAACCAGCCAGCCAGCCCTCCCTCCTCTCCCTCCCCCACTTTCCATATCTCTGCCTCCTTCCCAGACTCTATTCTATGCTGCACCCATATACAAAAGTCTATCACTCATCTCACCTTTTTTCCCTTTCCTCCCTGCTAGGCCTATACCCAACTCCCCTCCCTCCCTTTCCAACCAGTCCCTTCATCCTCCCTACCACTTACCATCCATCTCCTCCCATCCTACGGTTCCTCCCACTCTCTCCGTCCTTAATATTTGACTTTCATCCTCTTCTCTCTCACACAGCACACATACATACACACAGTTCTTTTCCCGATCGATTCTACCGACCTACAGTATCCCCCCAGATTTCTTTCATTTATTTATCAAGCAATCATACTCTCCACCTTTTCCTTCCATCTCGTTTCCCCTCCGTTCCACGCTTGTCTTTCTATCTCTCTCCATCTATCTCTACCTAGGCCTACTCTCTGTCAACCAACCATTCACCCAACGTCATATCTGCCTCCTCAGCAAAGCATATTCTAATTTGCCGTCTCTTCCCTACCGTAGATAAAAAACAAAACTTCCATCTCCCGTCTACCTTCCTTGGTGATGTATGTACAGTCAGAGATTTTTTTTTTTTTTTTTTTTCGTTCATTATTAACTCTATCCTTATTCATTCATTTTTCTTCACTGTCTCCCTGTTTTATCACAACTCTATGTACCCTATATCCCCCATGCCACAAACCTCTATTCACATTACCTACTTATCTATGCACACTCCCCTGCAGCCTTATCTAGTGTCCTTCCCTATTCATTAGCCCTGGCGCCCTGTTTCTTCCTCCCTGGTCTTCCATTGTTTGTCTTTTACCCCACTACATATCAATAGGCTCCAACATCCCCTGCCACCCACCCCTTCCATAACAACACTTCCCTGCTTCCTTAACCCTTGCATGACCCTGCTTCTCTATATAACACTGCTGTCAAAGTTCTCTACCACCCCTACCATGATTCTCCCTTATCAGTACCACCCTCTGTCAACCCTACCACCACCACTACCACCACCACCACCACCACCACCACCACCATCACCACCACCACCACCACCACCATCGTCCTCCCATATCACAATACATAGTACAATAAAATTTTCCTTCACCACCACCACCACCACAACCATTCATTACCAACATTTCCTGCACTAACTAACTAACTAACACCTTTCCCAACCACCACAACCATATCTAATAAAACCAAGATCCATCCCAGTTCAACACTATCCTCTGTAATCATCCCCAAACACCTATCTATCCTTACCTCCCGTTCTCTTCCAAAGGTTGTCATTCCACCAAGAAACTTCCCATCACTCTTACCATCCCTAGCACTCCACCAACACCCTCCTCAAACCATTATGGCTACCACTTTTCGCATTTACGTCTTTTATCACCCTCCCCTCCCCTACTTCCTCATTACCACCTAGTCTCTGTAACTACCGCCCTACTAGTCTATTACCTTATCACCACCTGTCTCCACTACTGTTCCCCTTACCCCCGTATATCTTCACACGTCCCAACCACCTAGAAACCACCACCTCCCAACTAGCAACTTTCACTTACCTCTCCACCAAACAATAACAATAAGAACTACAACAACAACCATCATTCAATTCTCCAACATATACCACAACCTCCATTCCTTCAAATCTCAGCAGTCATCATCACAACTTCCATCAAGAAAGAACCCCAAACCCCCAATCCTTAATCCAACCCAAACCATCAACCCTAAATCCACCACCCTCACCACCTACTGTACATAAGCCCTTCTCAGCCGTCCCCAAGAACCCTTCCGTGCCACCCCTGCGACCCCTTCCGTGCTACTACCCGACCTCCCCTCCCCTGCCGCCGCCTAACAATGTACCCTGCTGGTCCGGGGCGTCGCCAGATAAGCCGTGTGATACGGAATGTTACGACTGGAGGCCGGACGCTGATGTATGCCTAACATCTGCTGGGGTCGCTACGGTGGCCGCCCTGCCCTGCCCTGCCCTGCCCTCCTCGGCTTGGATCAGGGCTGGCTGGTTGGCTGGTTGGTTGGTTGGTTGGCTGGCTGGCTGGCTGGCTGGCTGGCTAGTTGGCTGGCTGGTTGACTGACTAACTGACTGACTGTTTGGCTAGCTGGCTGGCTGGCTGGTTGACTGACAAACTGACTGACTGGCTGGCTGGGTGACATACTGACTGGCTGAGTGGCTGGCTGGCTGGCTGACTGACTTACTGACTGACCCATTCCCTGACTAGCTGGCGGGAGTGTTGATTGATCTTGCTGTTATGTTGTTGTCGTCGTTGTCGTGTGTGTTTGGTACTGTACGTGTGATAGTAACTGTAGTGGTGATTATAATTGTCTATGAGATGATAGTTTGGTGTGTTGGTGTGTTGGTGTGTTGGTGTTGTGGGTATGGTGAGTGTAGTAATGGTGTTAGTGACGTAATGAGTGGCTGAGCTGTTTGATTTTGGTGATGATTATGATGGTGCTGATGGTTTTAATGGTTTAGTAATTTGTGGATGCTTGGGTATTCTGGTATTGATGTAAACAAAAAAAAACCTGTGATGCTTATATGTAGATCGTTTTGGTTGAAGTGGCAATAACCGCACCTCACACTGTTGTAATTGTTTAAGTGGTAATGATGGCATTGAATTTGTATTTGTTTGTAAGCGTTGGTGATGGTAGATCTTTATTTGTTGCATTTTTTGGGGGGGGGTAAAGGATTTTTTTTTTTTTTTTTTTTTTTTTTTTTTTTTGTGAAGGATATTGGGATGGGTTTTTTGTCGTGAAGGATTTTGGGTTTGGAATGTCTTTTTTTTCGTGAAGGATTTTGGGATATGTGTGTTTTTTTTTTTTTTTTAATCAAAGTTATAATACCTAAGTCTCATCATTAAAGACAGGGACGACTGAACAGACCGAAGCAATGGAACAGGTTAATCCAGATAGTTTTAGCCTCTTGAGTTAGGGAGATTAACGCACTATTGTCAATATAATTATAATCTGGCTGTAGGTAAGGTAACATTATATTAACGTACGGTACGTCATCTGACAGAAATTGTTAAGCAAATATGGAACTCAGAATGACTGAATTATTGAAACGCCAACAGATATGATAAATGGCACATCACACGAACGTCAGCTGATAATGGTGGCAGCTATCAGTGGTGGTAATGGTGCCAGCTAATAGTGGTAGTGGTGGAAGCTGTCAGTAGTGGTGGTAGAGGAGGTGGTTGTGGTAATGGTGGCAGTTATCAGTGGTGGTGGTGGTAATGGTGGCAGCTAATAGTGGTAGTGGTGGTGATGGTAGAAGCTATCAATGGTGGCAGTTGTCAGTGGTGGTGGTAATGGTGGAAGCTGTCAGTAGTGGTGGTAGAGGAGGTGGTGGTGGTGGTAATGGTGGCAGGTATCAGTGGTGGTGGTGGTAATGGTGGCAGCAGTGCAGTGGTAGGGACTTTGTGAAGGCGGTGATGTGAAAGGGATTGGACACACGTGGACAGACGGTTGCCGCTGATGATACTCACTTGCTGTGGTGGTGATGGTGATGGTGGTGGTGGTGATGGTGGTGAGGTGAGTGGTGGTGGTGATGTGAGTAGTTGCTGTGGTGGTGGTGATGTAATTGTGAGGTGAATGGCTGCTGTGGTGGTGGTGATGTGAGTGCTTGCTGTGGTGGTGGTGGTGATGTGATTGGTAATGGTGATGTTAGCAAATGGTGACGTTGGTGTTGATAGTGATGGTGATGATGTTAGTGATTGTAATAGTAGTAATGGTGATGGTGAAGCTAATGTTTGTCCTAGTAGTAGTAGTAGTGGTGATGGTGATGATGTTAGTGATTTTAGTAGTAGTGGTGATGGTGATGATGTTAGTGATTGTAGTAGTAGTAGTAGTAGTGGTTATGGTCATTTATCTGGAATAGTATAGTTGTGATTGTGGTAGGTTTGAATGTTGTAATAGTGGTTATGATAAAAGAAGTGATAACAGTAGCTAAAACAATTATATTATTCAGGACATCATTACCATACACTTTGTTAACAGCAATTTATATTTTTGTTGACATAATAATAATCATAATTACCGATAGAGGTGTGTTAATGAAATAGCCGTGGTAATAACAGAAGAAGGAATCATTTGTTGCTGTGACAATAATCAAAGTGGGGAAGACAATAGCAATAACATACTATTACCAGTTAATTATATCATACCGCAGATTACCACCACCAACACCACCTCCTTCACAGTCCTGTATATGTTTATCTCCCATACCACTACCATCACTACCAACACCACAACCACAGCCCTGTATAATTATGCCTATCTCCCATACCACCACCACCAACACCACCTTCACAGTCCTGTATATGCTTGTCTCCCATACCACCACCACCAACAACACCTCCACAGTCCTGTATATACTTATCTCCCATACCACCACCACCAACACCACAACCACAGTCCTGTATAATTATACCTATCTCCCATACCACCACCAACACCACCAACACCACAACCACAGTCCTGTATATGCTTATCTCCCATACCACCACCACCACCACCAACACCACCTTCACAGTGCTGTATATGCCTATCTCCCATACCACACTGAAACCGTCACAGTAGCCGTCACAGTAATAAATGTTTACTGAAAATCTCACTAGCTGTTACTGCCATTAGCCGTCAATTTAAGTCATTCGAATCGTCACAAACCGTTACCATAACCGTCATTAACCGTCACTATAAACCGTCTCATTAACCGTCATTCTAACAGTTAACTCGACGTTATGCATTACCCAGTACTCAAGATGTACATAAATAAACACTTAAATTAATCATCCTCTCTTAATATAAAGCGAAAAAAGAAAAAAAAAAATAGAGAATAAGAGTGTCAAAATTAGAGATTACGAGTCAGAGGGAGATGTGGATAAAATGAAGCCATTAAAGCATTTACTCTCCTTTTTATTTCTTGAAAAGTTAATTAGTTAAGCAGGACAGGACTTATTACTTTGGGTGCTGAATGAGATATAATTGGAGGGGGGGGAGGGGGAGGGGGGGAGAGGAGGAGGAAGAAGAGGAGGAGGGGGAGGGGTGAGAAGGAGAAGGGGGAGGAGGAAAGGGGGGGAGGTGGAAGAGGAGTTGGGGGAGGGGGAGAAAGAGAGAATGAGGAAGAGAAGGAGGAGGAAGAGGAGTAGGGGGCGGAGAAGGAGGGGCAGGTGGTGAAGGTGGTGGTAGTGGTGGCCATGGAGGGAAAGTGAGGAACAGTTATTAAAGAATGAATTTAATGAGAGACTGTTGGTGAGAGATGTACTGTGAGAAACACCCGGTAGTTACAGCGAATTTGATGGTGAATATGATGGTGTAAAAGAGATGGAAGTAAAGCCGTCTTTGTCGTTAATGACGGTGGTGGTAGTAGTAGTAGTAGTAGTAGTAGTAGTAGTAGCAGAAGTAGAAGTAGAAGTAGAAGTAGTAGTAGTAGTAGTAATAGTAGTAGTGCTGGAAATAATAGTGATGACAGTTTGTAAGAGATGGTAGGTAGTTAGTTGGTGACGTAAGTGGAGGCTGGCTGTCTAAAATATTAATTCTACATTGTCGGTGGGTGAGGTGGTGTGACAAAGTTAATGATATTACTGTGTGGGAGAGTTGGTGGACAAACATGGTAGAATTGCGTTCACCCGACCTAGGAGAGAATGTGTGCACGTGTGAGAGAGAACTGGTAGATGTGTGAGAGAGAACTAGTGGATGAGTGAGAGAGAACTAGTGGATAAGTGAGAGAGAACCTGTGGATGTGTGAGAGAGAACTGGGGATGAGTGAGAGAGAACAAATGGATGCGTGAGAGAGAACCTGTGCGAACTGGTTGATGAGTGAGAGAGAACTGGTGGATGTGTGAGAGAAAACCTGTGGATGTGTGAGAGAACTGGTAGATGTGTGAGAGAGAACCTGTGGATGTGTAGAGATAACTTGTGGATGTGTACGAGACAACAAATGGATGTGTGTGAGAGTACTAGTGGTGGATGTATGGGGGAAAACTATATGGTGGATGAGTGAGACAGAACAAGTGGATGTATGTGTTGGAGGGACAGTTAGTTATACTGACGGTGGAGAGGGGCAGGAGACAGTACCGTACGTAGGTGGAACAATGGGAAGGTGGTGGTGTGATGGTAGTGGTGGTGGTGGTGGTGGAGGTGGAGTGAGGGACAGCTGGCGGAGCGGAAGAGACAGCTGGCGATAGTGAACAAAACAACTGCTACACCCAACCAACCAACCAACCAACCAACACCCATCCCCTCCATCCGTCTCTCTCTCTCCCTCTCTCTCTCTCTCTCTCTCTCTCTCTCTCTCTTCTTCTCGTCTGTCCTCTCTCTCTCTCTCTTGCTTCCCCCTCCCTCGTCTTCTCTTCTTCTCGTCTGTCCTCCCTTCCTCTCTATTCGTTTCCTACTCTGTCCATTTTATCCTTTCCCAATATCTATCTTTTATTTTCTCGTTCTTCTTCCCCCATTTTCTCTTCCTTGCCTTTTCATTCCGTCAGTGTTTTTTAGTATCATTCCCCACCTTCCTCTTTCCCCTTTCCTAGTCCCCATCCTGTCTTCTCTCTCCTATCACTCTCCCTTTTCTACCCGTTTCTTTCTCTATTCCCTTTTCCTCTACCTCCCCTTTTTTCCTTCCCTACTCTGTTCTTCCTTTCCTTCACCTCTTCCTATTCTCTTCTCCCCATTTTCTCATTGTTATATTTTTACTTCCACCTTCTCCTAATCCCTTTGCCTCTTTTCTTCATCTTTTTACCCTTTTCCCACTTTTCTTCTCCCTGTTTCTCCCACACAGTGAAGTTTACCCTCATTTCCCCTCTTTACTCTTTCTCATTGGCCCTCATCTCTTTTTTCTTCATCTCCTTCTGCCTCTCTCTCTCTCTCTACCTTTCTGTCGTTTTTATTCCCCTCTGTCCCTTCCCCTCTCTCACTTCTTCCCTTCCATTATTTATCTTTCATCTCTCTCACCTCCCCTTCCTCTTTTGTATTCCTCTTTTCTCCTATCTTTAATTTTCTCTCCTCTTCCCCCTTCTCTCTCTCTCTCTCTCTCTCTCTCTCTCTCTCTCTCTCCATCCCACCCACCCACCCACCCTCCCGCGCTGCTTTCTCTCTATCTTTATCTCACTCATTTGCATAACATCGCATATTAAATAGTATAAAAAAAAAAAAAATAAATAAATTCGACACGGGGTTTGTTCCTTCGCCTCACTCTCTCCTCGCCTCGGCTTTGTCCTCCACTAGGGACACTTTTATATTTTCTGAGTTGATTTTTACACCATCATGAGAGGAGCCGGGAGAATACATATTAATATTCTCTCCTTTAAGGCACACATTAATGGAATATGCAATGCGAGAGTTACCCAAGGAAGGAAGGAAGAGATGAAGGAAGAGATAAAGGAAGAAAGGAAGGAAGGAAGGAAGGAAGGAAGGAAGGAAAAGAAGAAAGAAAGGAAGGAAGGAAGGAAGGAAGGAAGGAAGGAAGGAAGGAAGAAAGGAAGGAAGGAAGGAAGGAAGGAAGGAAGGAAGGAAGAAAGGAAGGAAAGGAAGAAAGGAAGGAAAGGAAGAAAGGAAGGAAAGGAAGAAAGGAAGGAAGGAGGGAGAAATAATTACATATCGACAGAGTAATCAACCTTCCCTGAACTGGCTACACGCTCGTTAAAAACACCTTTGTAATAATCATAACGCCCACATGTTGGTAATCACCGACATCATACGGCGCTGTCCGACCTCTCTCTCTCTCTCTCTCTCTCTCTCTCTCTCGACTTGGTCCTCATACTCGACTTGGTCCTCTTACTCGACTTGGTCCTCACCTCAGAGGATGACATCATTCAAGACCTCTCTGTAAACGAAGAAATAGGTGGAAGCGACCACAAGCTTATAAGATTTTCAGTTAAAGTCCCTAATATGGAGTCCGTGACCCCGGTGCATAGAAAATTAGACATGGGGAGAGCGAACTTTGCAGGTCTTCGTGAAAGCGTTGCTGAAATGGAACTAGAAGAGGGAGAGAGTGCTGATGATCTGTGGAGGTCATTCTTGTCTTCCTTCATGGAACTTCAGTCGCGCTTTATTCCTCTGAAGGGAACAGGTCAGAAGTTCATTCAACCTAAGTGGTTTAATCGGGAAATCCGTAACCTATTAAGGGAGAGGAGAACTGCGTATCGTCGAGCGAAGGCATCTGGGGACTTTGACGGTCATAGAAGACTGAATCGAAACGTGAAGTCCAAAATAAGGGCGGCTAAGCGTGCTGAGGAGGTCCGTGTGGCTAGACTCTGCAAAGAGAACCCCAAGGAGTTTTTCAGTTACGTGAATGGCCGTAAACCAATCCGACGCAGGATCGGTCCCTTGGTGAATGAGGATGGAGCATTGATGCACTCTGATGCAGAAAATGCTAACCTCTTAAATGAGTATTTCTCTTCAGTGTTCTCTGAGGAGAGTGGTCCCATTCCCGAACCTTTGGACTCCTTCAGTGAGAAGTTGGAGTCAATGGTCTTCACCCAAGAAGAAATCGAGAGAAAAATAATCGAATTAAAAGCAAACAAGTCCCCCGGTCCGGATGGGTTCTTACCTAGAGTGTTGAAAGAAGTGCATGGTGAAGTATCACGGCACCTGTGCATGGTCTTCAACAGGGTAATCCAGACTGGATGCGTTCCTAGAGACTGGCGTGAGGCAGAGGTGACTCCTATCTTCAAGAAGGGAGATGCTAGCCAACCGTCAAACTACAGACCCATCAGTTTAACCTCGATAGTCTGTAAACTCATGGAGAGCATCATGGTGGACAAAATAACAGCACACTTAGAATCAAATTTGCTACTGAGGGGTTCCCAGCATGGGTTCCGGCAGCACCGGTCATGCCTCACAAATCTGGTGGAAGTCTTCCATTTTGTTTTCAGTGAGCATGATCGGGATAAAGCGGTCGATGTTGTCTACTTAGACTTTCAGAAAGCCTTTGATAAGGTACCCCACCGCCGCCTCCTTCGGAAAGTGCGTGCACTGGGCATAGACGGAAATGTGGCAAATTGGATAGAGAACTGGCTAAGTGACAGACGGCAGCGGGTGGTAGTGAATGGACAGGCTTCAGAGTGGGTGCCCGTTACTAGCGGTGTTCCCCAAGGTTCTGTTCTGGGACCACTACTGTTTATCATCTATGTTAATGACGTGGATGGTGACATGGTTGCCAAGATTTCCAAATTCGCCGATGATACTAAGCTTGGTATGAATGTCGCGAAAGAAGGAAATACTACCCGCTTACAAGAAGATCTTAGGAAGATCGGGGAGTGGTCTGACACGTGGCAAATGCCATTTAACGTGAACAAATGCAAAGTTATGCATATAGGCCACAGAAACCCCCGAACAGAGTATAACCTTAAGGGCAATGCTCTCGTAAGCACTGATACTGAGAAAGACTTGGGTGTAACTATCACCAGCGACCTCAAGTTCTCAAAGCAGTGTATTGAGGCTGAGAAGAAAGCCCAAAGGATGTTAGGGTACATAAAGCGACAGTTTGGATACCGGAACAAGGAGATAGTACTTTGTCTGTACAATTCCCTTGTCCGACCGCACCTGGAGTATGCAGTCCAGTTTTGGAGTCCTTCTTACCGAAAGGATATCGCTAGATTGGAACGAGTGCAAGCCAGGGCAACCAAACTTATACCCTCTCTTAGACACAAGAGCTATAAAGAGCGGTTGGTAGAACTCGATCTGTTCTCTTTGGAAACCCGGAGACTGCGTGGTCAGCTTATCGAAGTGTTTAAAATACTACGAGGCTTTGACAATGTAGACTACAGGGACATTTTCCAACTCAGTGAGGGCACAACCAGGAATCATGGCTACAAACTTGAACTGAAGCGATACAACCGTGATCTGTGTGGTGAGTTCTTTACATACAGCATCTGCGGTACTTGGAATGCGCTTCCTGCTGATGTAGTCAACAGCAACTCTGTGGATCAGTTCAAGTCCAGATTAGACAAAGCCTTAAACCACCGTCTAGGTGTTTAAGCCGTTGTGCGAGTGTTCCTTGATGGTTTCACATGACACATTCGAGGACGGTCGCCTACTTGCGCAACTAAACCCACAGGTACCCTCTTTGTATGGATCGTAAGGTCCCCTAGGGTACTTCTTTTCCTTGTAACTCCTTGTAACTCTCTCTCTCTCTCTCTCTCTCTCTCTCTCTCTCTCTCTCTCTTTATATATGCCTCTCATTAAGGTAAATACACATGTTTAGTTCGTTACTGGAGTAGATTTATGGGCTCCGGCTTTCCTTGTGCCTCTTCTTGATACTCAGACACTCGACACTCGGATATCTAAATGGTATATACAAGATTAAGACAGTCTTAATCTTGGGTATACAGTCTTAATCTTGGGTATACAGTCTTAATCTTGGGTATATAGTCTTAATCTTGGGTATACAGTCTTAATCTTGGGTATATAGTCTTAATCTTGGGTATACAGTCTTAATCTTGGGTATACAGTCTTAATCTTGGGTATACAGTCTTAATCTTGGGTATATAGTCTTAATCTTGGGTATACAGTCTTAATCTTGGGTATATACTGACTGAAGCAAGGACGACGTATACTTTGCCTGTCTTTCTAGATGACTGAAGCATGAGAACCGTATATTTTGATAACTTTTCTTACTGACTGAAGTACATATATATATATATTTTGGTTTCATTTGTAGCTTAGATTTGTAGGGAAAGATGGAAGGGTAGTGGTAGTAGTGATGGTGGTGGTGATGGTGATAGGGGAAGGAGGGATAGAGGGAAGGGTGATGGTAGTGGTGGTGGTGGTGGTGGTGTTGGTGATGGTGATAGGGGAGGGGGGAGAGAGGGAAGGGTAGCAGTGGTGGTGGTGGTGGTGGTGACAGGGGAGGGAGGGAAGGGTAGCTGTGGTGGTGGTGATGGTGACAGGGGAGGGAGGGAAAGGTGGTAGTGGTGGTGACAGGGGAGGGAGAGAAGGGTAGCAGTGGTGGTGGTGACAGGGGAGGGAGGGAAGGGTAGTGTTGGTGGTGACAGGGGAGTGAAGGGTAGCTGTGGTGGTGGTGGTGGTGGTGGTGACAGGGGAGTTAGGGAAGGGTAGCTGTGGTGGTGGTGACAGGGGAGGGAGGGAGACAGGGAAGGGTGGCGTGTGGGTCAGACATTACACACTTACCTCATTATATAACCTGTTAATTACCTTCCCATCCATGCCATTCTCTCTCTCTCTCTCTCTCTCTCTCTCTCTCTCTCTCTCTCTCTCTCTCTCTCTCAGGATATAATATTACTTTTCTCTACAACTTTCCCTCAGTCCTTCTCACAGTCTCTATCAATCTACTTGTATATTAATATCTGTTCCTGTGTGTCTGTATATTTCACACCCTTTCCAACTCCAGGTAAAATAATGCTAAGTAAATATCTTGATACTTTAGAATAATTGAATGAAAAGGTCCATGTATAATCAAGGAATGGGGTGCTAACGATTCCTCCACTCTATCATGAAACAAACTCAGTAGAAAGGCTATGTTATGATAAAGTGTGGGAAGATAATAAGTAACCTCCAATTCATGAACATAATACAGTATGATCCCTGTAATGATTTTAATGTATTGTACGAATACATACTATTAACACCTTACTTCATTTCGTGTCAATCATGCCTCTTCTCCCTTTTTACACATCAAATAGTTATACACTCTCTCTTCAACCCTTCTCTCCTGCTTTAATTATATGGGTGACTATATTTTCAGCACTCTAAGCCTCGTTACTCGGGATTCAGAGAGCCAAAACGTTACTACTCATTGACTTCGACGAGTGAACGCTGCCTGTGTACACTTTGCAGTCATCATAACCACATAATATGAAGCATCAGTGCATAATTATAAACATTAATCGAAGAACACTTTGTGGTGCTAAAAGGCATAGATAATTATAGATGTTGCTCTCTCTAGATTTGTATACTGTAATGCCAGGTGCAAGTTAAGCTGAGCATCTGTTCGTGTTCATATGGAAGTCATAATTTTATCTGTTGAGGTAATTAAGGTGAACTTTAAGTGTCGAAGGGAGAGAGGATGGGGTGAAGATATGTGTCAGCGAAGGGAGTCAGGGTTTGGTGAGGTTAGGACGGAGGGTTCAGGGTTTGGGGAGGTTGGGGTGGATGGAGGTTGGATAGGAGGGGAGTAAAATGGATAAAAATTAGGACAGATGGGGACGAACGTGTAGGATAGTTGAGGATAGGGTAGGGCGGAGGATTAGGAGTAGAAAGAGTGAAGTGAAATGAAGCTGATAAGGAGGAAGTGTAGGTACAGTAGAGAATAGGGTTGAATTAGTGGAAATTAGGGTAAAGGCAACAAGGGTAAAGGGAAAAGAAGAACAGAAATGGGATATATAAGAATTGACTAAAATAATGTCGGGTCAGATAGAGCTTGGTAAGATTACATTAAAGGAACTGAAAGGTAAAAGAGAATAAGAGAAGGATAGAGTGTGCTCAGTCTAAAGTAATGGACCGGTAGGGCAAAGGAAGTGTGGGACGGGGCTACATCAAGGTAAAGGAAGGGCAGGGAAAGGCAAGAGTGGGGTGAGGTGGGCCAGAAACTCGTAAACACGAGGAAGCTATATTTCTGTCTTCATAAAGAACATCACGGCTACCGAGCGAAATTTCACCTCGTACGAACGAGTTAATATATTTTTTCACAAGGTAATATATAAAATAAAAATACTTTTTAGTTCTGCAACGTCAGTACCAGACTTTAGAGGACCCTAAGGCTTTACTCGAAAAAGGCATCAAAGACTCACAGAAAATTTGTCACAAAATATATATTTCTAAGTAGCTTAACACGTGAAGTAAAGAAGATTAAACTTTGATAAAAATAGTGCCAGCCTAGTTCGCTGAAGACTGACACCACCGACAGCAGCTTGTCAGTGAGGCGGGAACCCTTGAGGAGAAGGACGGGTTTTGTCTTTATTATTATAGTGTGTGTTTCACTACGCTGATGGGAACATGTCCGTGGTTGTCAATATTGTGTGTGTCTGCACTGGTGGTAGTTTAGTTCATCTGTGCCCCTGAATGTGGAAGTGTGTGTGTGTGTGTGTGTGTGTGTGTGTGTGTGTGTGTGTGTGTGTGTGTGTGTGTGTGTGTGTGTGTCCTTGGCTGTGGGAACTGTGTGTGTTGAAGGTTATAGTAGTAATTTTTCTGTACATCAGTGGTAGTACTACTAGTGGTCAGTGACAATAGTACATGTCTGTGGGTGAGGCATGTGTTCGTGTGTGTGTCAGTGGCCAGTGGCGTGTCCTAGAGCAGCTCTTGGCAGTTCAGGGTTAAGACTGTCAAGTGTGCAAGGCAATAACATGCTTCAAGTGTTATTGATGTATCACCTGCGTCGGGCTAGATGTCCCTTATATATATCTTTCTAAAACTTATCTCCTTTCTTTAATAATGTTAACGGACACGCAATGTAAAAATATGTTCATGCTTTCTAGATTCTTTGGTGTATATTGAGTGACAGCTTTTCTTTTTGTCGAAATCATATTGACCTAGCAACACAAAGACGTACAGTGCAAGATATTACATTAATACCTATAATTAGTTACTATTGCTGTGTGCTGACAAACGCTAAAAGTTTATATTTATGCTCATAACGCTCATTAAGCAGCATGGCAATTTGCAACTTTTAAGCATTGATCGCTGGCTGAAGTAATGGCAGCTGTCGTGGCAGTCTGCCGAGCACACACTTCCGCCTCCATTTGTATATTAAGTACAGTCACACAAAAAAGTTTTCTCGGTTTCCTGGGTACGTACAGTTTCTTTCGGTTTATGTTGTCCCCTCGTGGTATTCATATTGTGTTGTGGTTTATGTTGTGTGGTTTATGTTGTGTTGTTTATGTTGTGTTGTAGTTTATGTGGTTTATATTGTGTTGTGGTTTATATTGTGTTGTGGTTTATATTGTGTTGTGGTTTATGTTGTGTTGTGGCTTATGTTGTTTATATTGTGTTGTGATTTATGTTGTCCCCGCGTTGTATTCATATTGTGTCGTTCCCTGTAGCATTGTGTGTGATCCATGAGACGTCCAGGAATGCTTTTTAGCTGTTGTACAAAGGTAGTTATCATATCGATGCCTACCTCCAAGTCGATGTCTACCTCAAGTTCTTGAGCAACTGCATAAATACTACAATGTAGTTTTGCAGACAGACTGCTAAATGCTCCACCTGTGATGAAACCCTTACTGACTTTTCTTTCCTATAACTTGAGGCATCAACAGGTGTTTATTTGTAACTCAAGCATCGACGTGGCAGTAATTACATCAGTAGACCGTTAACTGACTACATCACCTAAGAAAATAGTTACAAACTCTTACACGTCACTGTACTGTACAAGGAAACCAACAAACATGGTGTACAACATAACAACATAACATAACTTAACATAACAACACAACATAACAACAAACACTGTGTACAACATAACAACAGAGTACACACCGTAGTAGGACCGAGGAAAAACACTTCACTGTTTACATGAAGGCCATAAATATTCTTCAACCCCCAAGAGCACATCCAAAGTCAACTCAACAACAAATGGTCTTCACTGCAGGCACTCCATCACCATACTCCCACCTCGCACCTTCCCCAAGTGTGATTGCTTTGAGGTCTGCACGTAATGTTTTCCACTTCCTGAAGGGTTTTCCTGTGTAACACTCCCACACTCGGTTGACACACACATCTGAAGGTACATCATGGGAATTGGGATATTATTATTTTTCTGTTACTCGGCCCCTTGGTACATTCATTATATTGATTCAAAGCGCATATACTTTTAAAATGCATCTTGTATCAAAGTGTCATTATTAGGAACCGTTCAGTACTCCAACTTAACACAGTGGTCGGTAACCTTGCGTGACAATACGACCCATGATAACCAAGTCTAACCAAAATTAATTATACCTAACGTAAACTAAACTACCCTATCCTTTTCTAACTTAACACGACCTATCATAATGCACAGTGTTCCAAAGGTTTTCTTGATTCCTGCCAGTGCTGATTTACTATTCCAACCATTCCGAGTTAAGCAGCTCTCTTCACAAGGGGCGAACGTCGCTTTGGCAAGTTATGAGGTTACAATTATTGAAGAGTCAATGAACGATGAATAGTGATGTTGTTATCCCCTTGTCCATTTCCTTGTCAATATTGGTAATTTCATCATATCCATGCGAAAGTACCCATTTCAACAGACCTTCTATTTACTACTATTGTCAAAACAGTCACTCACGAGTATTATCAAAACTGTCACTCATTAGTATTGTCAAAACAGTCAGAAACTAGTATTGTCAAAACAGTCACTCACTAGTACTGTATTATCAGAACTGTCACTCACTAGTATTGTCAAAACAGTCATAGACTAGTGTTATCAAAATCGTCACTACCGGAATCTCAAATAAAACTTGCTGACCGTGCTGAATAATCCATTACAACACCACCTGAAGTTACATCTATACAAGGCAGTACAACAACACTTAGTGAAGGTCCTTGGTAGCAGGTCACAGGCGGTGGTAAGTCAGTGACCTTCCCCCGACATCGAACCAAGGCCCCGTTGACACACTACTTCCAAGTCTGGCATGGTAGAGGGAAGTTTCAGTCTGAGAGAGAGAGAGAGAGAGAGAGAGAGAGAGAGAGAGAGA
>JAWQEG010006401.1:30000-37349 GCA_033782935.1 Petrolisthes cinctipes
ATCAGCAACTACTCATTCGTTTTCCTATAGTTCTCCTATTCATGTCACTCGTTTCTATATTCCTTCCCTTTTATTTTTTACTGTTATGTCCTTCATCTCCCTTCTCTCAGCGTCATTTTCTTTTTCCAGATTATCTTCCTCCCTTTTATCCTTCCCTCTTTTATTCTCCAGTTCCCCTTCCTCCTTTCTATCCTTCCCTATTCCATTCTCCAGTCCCCCTTCCTTCTTTCTGTCATTTCCTCTTTCATTTTCCCGTTCCCTTTCCTCCTTTCTCTCCTTCCTTCTTCCATTCTCTAATTTCCTTCCTCGCTTCTATCCTTCCCTCTTCCTTTCTCTAGTTCCCCTTCTTCCCTTCCCTCATCCTTAACATTTTTTTTCCTCCTTCTCTCCCTCATGTCATCCCATCCTTTGCCTGCTTCCTCTCCCCTCCTTCCTTCCTTCCCTTCTTCAGCTTCCCTCTTCCTCCCCTTCTCTTACCCTCTGATGGGAACTAGATTAAACCGCGTAATGAGAGACTCCCCATTAATAAGAACATGATACGCTGAAGAACTTAATTAGATCATTACGAGTTTACGGTTCCGCGCATGTGCCAAAAAAAAAATAATAATAATAATAATGTGCCTGGATCGATAACATCAGCGCTGAAAAGGTTACAACTGCAAAACTGAATGCAAATGGCAAGTGGCAATTAGTAGGTTAAAACACCAGATGAACTTCACTTATTTTTTATTTTTTCACGTCGTTTTATCTTTCATTTTAGTGTTGTGGAGTCGTCTACCGTGTACACAAGGTTAAACAAAAAAGTATCGCTCACATTTTTCGCGATGCGTTTTGACACGAAAGACTGCAATGGGGCTCCTGAAATATTAATTACTCATTGGTCTTAAGGTGGTGTATAATTCTTTTTTGTTGTTACATTGGAGTGTCATGATTCCTCCAAAGTATAATGCTAGGAAACAGGAACAGAAGAGCAAAAATAATAAGTGTTCTGTTGCTTGGAATAGTAGTTTGGAGGATTCGGTTGCTCCAAATTTATCATCACAATACTTCCCCCTTAAAGTCAACAAAATCTTAGGAACAATTTCGATCTTACTTTACCTTGTCTGCATTCAGTAATGATCAAAAGTCCTACATGTGACGAATGAGACTGAACCATTTGAGTGAATCTTGTTTAACCAATATTACAGAGACAACAGCTGTAGTTTGGTAAGTTTCGTTATTATTATTATTATTATTATTATTATTATTATTTTTCGAGGCTGTTTCATTGGAAGGTGATGTAAGACTATTGGGTGTGACTGTACTGTACATGCATGTGAGAATGTTTGACTCTTTCATGCACGCCCAGCACGCACACAAGTACGAATATGTGCACGGGAGAACAGACATGCACGCCCACAAGTACTACTGATAGTTTGTGCACGGGAGAACAGACATGCACGCCCACTGACAAACAGACATAAAAAATCGTCCCATGTTCAGTACGAGGTGGTGCCTAGTAGTCAACATTTAATGGGCTGAGTTATGCATGTATATTTATGCACAAACACACACACACTGGCAATAAAACACGTCTAGATCCTTCATAAAAACACATGCATAGACTTACACATTAAAAAAAAAAAAAAAAAATAGCACTCGCATACGAAACAGATTTCAGCTTATATAAAAAAAAGTATATACATACACGCGTTCATACACAAACAAACTCTCTCCTTCCCCCTCACACACACACACACACACACACACACACACACACACACACACACACACACACTCTCTCTCTCTCTCTCTCTCTCTCTCTCTCTCTCTCTCTCTCTCTCTCTCTCTCTCTCCTTCCCCCTCACACACACACAAGCAAACTCTCTCCTTCCCCCTCACACACACTCATTCCCCCTCACACACACACACACAAGCAAACTCTCTCCTTCCCCCTCACATACACACACTCTCTCCTTCCAATCTCTCTCTCTCTCTCTCTCTCTCACACACACACACACATTCGTCACTGCAGAGAGAGCCCCATGCTTTAATGTTTATATTACCGAAATTCGTCAGAAAGTTTTGGAAAATGTATTCGGAATAAAAATAGTATTCGAGCCGGGTAGAGCCAGAACTCACGCATTCTAAATAAAAATTCCCTTTTATATTAGAATGAGTTTGATTTTTTTCAGAGTGAAATTCGCGGGATCGGGTTCTGCTCTGTGGTTGCGACGTAAAATATGTAATCGCTTTGCGTCATTGCGTCACTGCGTGTGTGATTTTTTTTTTGGGGGGGAGCGTCTGTCTGTCTGTCTGTGTCTGTCTGTCTGTCTGTCTGTCTGTCTGTCTGTCTGTCTGTCTGTCTGTCTGTCTGTCTGTCTGTCTGTCTGTCTGTCTGTCTGTCTCTCTCTCTCTCTCTCTCTCTCTCTCTCTCTCTCTCTCTCTCTCTCTCTCTCTCTCTCTCTCTCTCTCTCTCTCTCTCTCTCTCTCTGATGTTTTTATTCTAGGTGGGAATATTTTCTTCATTCCAGAGTGAGGGCACGTGTAATCTGTGTATATGTATGTATGTATGTATGTATGAATGAATTACACACACACACACACACACACACACACACACTCACACTCACACTCACACTCACACTCTCTCTCTCTCTCTCTCTCTCTCTCTCTCTCTCTCTCTCTCTCTCTCTCTCTCTCTCTCTCTCTCTTCACATAAATATAGATTAGCCTAAGACAGACAGATAGATAAACAGATAGATAAATTATGTACTAATAAATAAATATACATACAAGTGCAGAAACAATGAAATATAATTACTCATTTTACTCCCTCTCATTCCTACAGACACATGAGCATAGCACAACAACACACGCCTTTACACACACACACAAACACAGAACAAGCCTCTCTACAAACATTTACACACACGCATACCAACCATTTGCAGCCAGGCCCAACACACACACACACACACACACACACATGTAAGGACTTTGAGGCTAACACGCACAGACACACACACACACACTCTGTACATATGACTGGTAACACACACACACACATACATACTGTACACACACCAGCATAAAAAAGTGTACACAAACAGTCACACTTAACAGAGAGAGAGAGAGAGAGAGAGAGAGAGAGAGAGAGAGAGAGAGAGAGAGAGAGAGAGTTGCACCATCCTCTTCGTTAGTGAAGGAGTAAAAAAAATATACATATACTCACAGCTGCGCCATTCTCTCCAACAGTGAGGGCTTTAAAACACACACACACACACACACACACACACACACACACACACACACACAAAATATACCAGCAAATAATATAAATAAAGGTGCCGGAATAAACAGGGTGACCAATATCCAATTCGCTACAAATTAAGTGCTGAAAAAAAAAAGACATGTTCTATTTTCCTTCCCTGATAAGACCCTATTTTCTGGACACGCCATTTGGATGCAGTCAGAGAGAAAGATAATCCTGTAACTCTATGATATCTTTTCATTTTTAAACCATTTGAACAGCTCTCTTTTCAGGAAGTCTAATTATACAGTTTATCTTCAGGAGGCAAACATTATCGTCTAATTGATTCCCCCGAGTAGTGTGTGTGTGTGTATGTGAGAATTTTAATCTATAAAGGTGAGAGTTACGGAAGAAAAAATTGCAATATAGAAATGATTGAGAAGAATTCGGGTACACAGATGACTCTATACTAACAACGTAAAAACAATTGACAATGTATGACTTTATGTTGTACTTACATACATACATACAGGACAAGGAGATTGCCTGGATAACGCCCGAACCTGAAAACAAATGTCAAATTTTAATATATATCACAGCGTTGCTACACAAGAAGGGAAATAATTATATAAAGTCAGTCGATGTGAATATAGGTATTTTCATGCAAAAAAATTATATACAGTATATACCGGCATATATATATGTAAGCAGTTCACAACACCCGTATAAAATTTTGGAAAATGAACTCAACATGAAAAATAAACTTAATCTAGTACAATAAAGAGCAACACTTCCGCGATCACATTTAAGCTGTGTTGGATGAAATTGCTACACATGCGAGTAATTACACGCACAACTAAGCCGGTGAACCCTCTGGCCGTTCTCCACCGATTTTCTCTTAACTCCGATATTGTGTCGCTGTGTGAAGTCAACATCTGTTTATTTATATATACTCTCAGATACAGAAGTGGGAGGGTCGAGCAGAAGTTTTGACCAGGACTGTACAGGACAATGGCTGGCAAACACGAGCAATTACAAACACACAAAAAATCATTGAATCATCACACACACACACACACACACACACACACACACACACACACACACACACACAACCTGTCTGCTTGTTGCGGGCCAGTAGTTTTAACCACAATTGCCTGCTTCACAATAACACATCATAAATTTATCCGAATCAGTGCGTATGATATCATGTATGTTAATTTCCCTCCATTAAGATATTCAGACTCAGACAAACTTATGTCATCAATTAGATTATTCAAACTAACTAACATTGCTTCATTAATCTCATCTTCTCCTAACTTACTGAACCTCTGCTGACCTGTTATATTAATTTGACTTGACCAAAGCCAGACAAATAGTGCATCATCCATTTAACCCTAACTAACCTAACCATATCTTATCTAACCAAACCAAACCTCACATCATACATCCATATACCCCTAACTAACCTAACCATACCTTAGCTAACCAAACCAAACCTTACATCATCCATACATTTACCCCTAACTAACCTAACCATACCTTAGCTAACCAAACCAAACCTTACATCATCCATACATTTACCCCTAACTAACCTAACCATACCTTAGCTAACCAAACCAAACCTACCTCATATCATCCATCTACCACAAAAAGTAAGCTAAACTAAACGAAACTAACGCATCCACCAAGTCTTGCATCAGCCACCTATCCGTTCCTAAGATAACCTAACCTAGTTGATATAATCTAACCGGGCCAGACCTCACAGCCTCCCATTCATCTCCCCCATCCCATCCCAGCATCCACGTCTACATATTGTGACTGATGCCTCCTCCCACCATCAATACAAATGTGGACCCCATTCCTCAAGCCGCTTCTTATCCCAGCGAGGGTAATGACAAGCTAGGTATCAGGGGGCCATGGAAAGCCCTCCCCTCACTCTGTATTCATCGGCGATACATACATGGAGCCATACATCACATCCACGTATAGACCATCCCGAAATGTGATGAGGGAGGGAGATAAGAGGGATGACTGAGGGAGCTTGTCGGAGTAGAGAGGAGTGGAGAGGATTGTGAAAGTGTTGTACGCGCGCGCGTGTGTGTGTGTGTGTGTGTGTGTGTGTGTGTGTGTGTGTGTGTGTGTTCCTTCGTTTATGTATGTCTGTATAACTGCGTGCCCAACCATCCATTTACGGTACTGAGTCGTTCGTCTTATCATGTTAAACAAATGTATACACACCATTAATTCACTCTTTCATGCACTCGTTTTACTTGCCTCTCCCTCCCTCCCTTACTACACCCAGGCTACGGTAGAGCTTGAGAGAGGGGAGGGAAAGAAGGAAATGGTATAGAGAGGTAGAAGGAGAGGAGAGGTGGAGGGAGAGGAGGGGAGAGGTAGAAGGAGAGGAGAGGAGAGGATGAAAAGGGTGTCTCTGCTCTGAATACGAAATGTACACTCGGAAATTCAAGACCTGCTGCAGTGATGAGCATTTCACTTTCATTAACTAATTAGCATCACACGTTTCGACAATAATTAAATAAGTCATCGTCAATAAACTCAATTAAGAAAGATATTAATGACTGCACTCGGCCTCGGTGTGAAGGTCCTATCTATAAAATATTTACTGGAATTTAAGTATTTGTATTGTGTTAATGAATCCGACGAGAGGAACACTAAGGCCACCACGCTCTGGATTCCCGGTAATTATTTTGTTCTCAGCCCCCGCCTCTCCTATGTGTACCGACCCTTTACTACACCACGTAAGAGGCGATTTCCATCATGGGGGAGCCGGCACGTACATACACGGGCACACGTACACATGCATTTTCACACGCACATACATGCTAACGATGTACACCTTTATGTTATCTTTTAAGAAGTGCTAAGTGAGGTGACACGACTTTTGCCGGCGACTGTACATACATGACTAAGCACGCACACACAACATATGAGGTCAAATGAGTTTGTGTGAAACCACCAAAGGCTTAATTATCTTTAAGTTTTCATAGATAATTATATTCTTCTAACCGTATAAATAATGGAAGGTTAGCTACACTATACAACAACATATTTTCATTTGAGTCCCAAACACCTACTACAAGTTCATTAATTACTTTAAAACTATTTCATGAAACCACCCAACATATCATTTGAACATAGGGGTCACGTTTGGTCACACCGAGTCCCACACATCACACTCGTATGGAAGGATGAATAAGACACTCTGTTACAAAATAAATGCTGTTCGCTGCCACTAGAGGTCAGACCATTTGTCAGGTTGGGTCGAGTTTATTCATTCGTTCACTATTCACCGTCAACACAATTAAGCCTAATACTCTGGAGACGAACCTTATCTAGAATTCCCAAACGACTTGTATAAAGGTGGGAAAATCAAAAGAATATTCCATCAAGGGAGAAATTATTCATCTGACCTTTTGTGGCATCTATACATGACTTTTAAATGTGACCGTACCTATTTTCAACACACACACACACTCTCTCTCTCTCTCTCTCTCTCTCTCTCTCTCTCTCTCTCTCTCTCTCTCTCTCTCTCTCTCTCTCTCTCTCTCTCTCTCTCTCTCTCTTATACTCTTCACTCCCGAACCCTCTCTCCTTTACTCTCTTCACAGTCGAACCCCACACTCTCTCACTCTCTTCACCCTCATCCTCTTACTTCCTCATTTTCTTCACTTCCTATCCTTTCACTCTTAACCAACTCTTTCCACTGTCACTCCTCAGTCTCCAAAACACAAGTAACTTCTCTTTCTTTTATTTCCTCACTCATTTCTTCACTCTCACTCCCTCACTTCCTTTCTCACTCTCTTCCTTCCCTGATATCTTACGCTTGCACTCATTCCCTCACTCTCTCCACTCTCAGTACTCTTCATTCCCTCACTCCCTCACCCTCTCCACTCTCATTCCCTCACTCCCTCACTCTCTCCACTCTCAGTACTCTCATTCCCTCACTCCCTCACCCTCTCCACTCTCAGTACTCCTCACTCCCTCACTCTCTCCACTCTCAGTACTCTCATTCCCTCACTCCCTCACCCTCTTCCTCCCTCCTCATCCCCCGTTGATTGCAGGCTTGGCACAGAGCTGTAAATCAAGGTAATAG
>JAWQEG010006402.1:0-2500 GCA_033782935.1 Petrolisthes cinctipes
AGTTCTACACTGACCTTCCTCTGTGTCATCAAAGAAAGGTTACACAAAGACGAGACGATAATTGACCACCCTCCCCCCACCCCCCTTGACAACTACACCCTCACAAGATCTCCCCTATGCTGTACTCCCTTCTTTCTCCTCCCCCCCCCCCTTGACAACTACACACCCTCACAAGATCTCCCTATGCTGTACTCCCTTCTTTCTCCCTCCCTACATATCTTCAAGAGGCGGTAAAAGTCAAACACTGACCCTCTACTCATAATATGCCACGCAAACACGAGACGACATTGAACCTTCCTCCCCTTCACCCCCAGGCAACAACAACAACAGCATCTCCCCTCTACTACTCTCTTTCTCCCTCCAGGTTCGTCCTCTTGAGGTGGTAACAATATGTTTTTCATCAAATCCGGTATTTACTGTAGTCTCTATGGCAATAAACAGAAAGAACTACACCTGAGGATGGGTCTTTTATACTGACATATCGCATTCACAGCTTCTTTATCAAAGTCAAAGAAGAAATTGCGAAGAGGGGATTTTGTCTATATAATCTTCCTAATCCCTTGCTTAGTAATTTTTTTCAATGTTTATTTTATTTAATAGGGTTATTTCACAGAAACAGGCATCAGTGATCATACCAAGGTTGTAAGATGCATTGCGATCAGCGACACACCCCGTGTGAAGAGAAAGTCTGCGACCTCCTTATTCCTTCCTTCGTGGAAATATGAATGAGAGAGTTGGGTCACGTGTTGCGAGCAGCTGGAAAAGAGGAATGAAAGAACTGGTAAGAGTGAGGGTGGATGAGAGAGAGGTTGAATGAGCGAGAGGTGAGAGAGGAACGAGAAGCGGGAGACACAAAGGGTACGAGGAAAGATAAGAGAAAGGGAGGATATGGAACAGAGGAAGAAGAAGAAAAGGAGGAAGAGGAGGAGGAGGAGTTGGAAAAGGAACAAGAGAGATTTGCGAGAACAACTGCCATTACCATGTATACGATGGAAATATCAATGGACATTCTGTTTCACATATCATATAGCAGATAAAACTTAACACTGAAAAAGTCTTTGAGTTTTGGCGAACTATCCGACTGGATAGAGGCTTTACCTAATAGATCAGAGGAGGAAGACAGACAGGTGGGTGCGGTTAGTACGTTTTCTAATGTATTCACGAAAAGACATCCTTCGACGGCCTCCTCTCTATGTCAAGAAACTACCTACCTTTATTGGAAAGATTGAATAACATAAAATTCCATATACATCGAGCGAGACTGAATGAAGAAATTTCTTTTGTTTATATTGTGCTGGGACGCTTGTTGGGAAATGAAATATCGTTTAATTAACTTTACGGTATTGTTGAACGGGGAGCTGGCTGGCTGGCTGGCATGCTAGCAGACACACGTGCATCCAAAAGTGCGGTAAGAGACCAATCAGACCCAAACACTCGACACAGTTGACGAAGCAGCAACGTCATCAGTTTCTCCTCCTCCATCCTTGTGTAATCATTACGTAAGAAGGAGTTAACCGTATCCACCGGAAACTTAGTATCCCGTGAACTGTCTCCTTCACGACATCTGTTCAATTAGGTTATGTAAGAAATGTCTTACTGTGTAATAAGGGGATCCTAGATATTGATTTTTAACCGTTGGGCGTGTTACGTCCTCAGTCCCGGGTCGGCTGAGGCACGTAATCAGGCTAATTGTGAAGATATGTCACACCGTAACAGGCGTCATAACCTTTACCCCGTCACAAGAAAGTCGTCTGGAATTATTCAGAGAAAATTTACGAAAAAGAAAGCTCGTCAGTCATTGTGCAAAGCTTTGGTGAAGTCTTAAACAACGCGTCACATTTCCTTATCTATAACTAATACTAGACGATATTTTCATGTCGAGATAATTAAGTATGTAACACTGCTATAACTACGATATTCACTTGCAAGATATATAATGTACAATATTTTCGTTACACATAATATTGAGTTTGAGTATAAGTGATTGACTACCTTAATTAAACTACCCACGTCATACTAGGGAACTACTACAGACAAAGTAACATTGTTTTATTGAATGAAAAAGACGTAACCATACCTCAGTGCTTGGATTACCACATACTGACGTCATAGGATATCCTTTTACCGTAAATATTAACCTGAGCCACTGTAAACAGGAGATAAAATTTAGTTTGAGGTTTGATTCGAAAGTTAGCAGCGGTAAAGCCTGTCGCTCAGCGTGTATACTGTATAGTCCAGAGCAAGTACTGTTAATAAAGTATAAACCATTTCCTTCCTTATTAATTAACCCCCGGCACTGCTGCTACCAAACAAATAACCCACCAATCCAACCTGACAGTCGGGTAAACATCCCCGGGGTAAGACTACAAAATAATGTTAAGGGGTGGTGGTTGTTGTTGTTGTTGTTATTGAAGTTCCTCAAGCTGTCTGACCGAGCAGCCCCTAGCTCTTGAGGAAGGCTATGGCGTGAACCGGGCCTTTCCACAGTGCCCTCAGTGTT
>JAWQEG010006402.1:7500-20000 GCA_033782935.1 Petrolisthes cinctipes
TGCACGAGTTATACACAAGATCTCCTTTTATATGTCTTTTGAGGATTGAGAGTTGTTTGTGAAAGCTAATAACCCTCCTCTCGACGCTCCACCTGAAACCCTCTGCACACTCACCGGTACATACATCTGCAGCGGGACATTCAACACGTGACAGACGCTCACATGACGAGGGAGGGAGGAATATGTAAGCAGGATCAGGTGGGACAGACAAAAATCGACGTGTTTTCAAGTTAACAAGGAAAATATGAGTAGGACTCCAGGTGGTGTAATTTCAACCTATTGTAAGCAAATGATATCATGTAAAATTTGTGTAGTTCAGAAGGTTTATTATGACTTAAACTATAATGGGGAGCGAGGCATCTTACTCCATGATACCCATTTACATTGCAGTAATAATAAGTGTAACCCATTATTCGTACAGTATTAACTTCTCTCTTCCGTCCCCTTTAAAGCCCATTTCTTTGCTCTGACCTTCCTCCTGCCTACCATACCTTTTATAGTATTCCATTGACCCCTTCCTTCCACACAAACAAAACTTCTCTAAACCAGCACCACCTCCTCCCCTATATCCCTTGTATACCTGGGCTCCTCCCTTACTCCCTCTAACCCTGTGCCCCTCCCCCCCTCAAACATGTCCCCATAAACCCCCCTCTCCCCACCCCATCCTCTCATGTACCTTTAACCTTGTGCCCCCTTCTCTTCCCCTGTGCCCTCCTCCCACTCTATGATCCCCTCCACTAACCATATTCCCCCTCCCCTCCCCTCCCCCTGTGTCCCCTCTCATCCTCTTCCCCCCATACCCCTCCTCTACTACCACATTGTTGTTATGTTCACGGGTAACCCCCACGTCCGCCTTCAGTGTCATTATATATTGTGTGTGTTTGTTGATGTGTCCACCTTCCCTTCTTCCTGGCTGTGTGTGTGTGTGTCCACCTTCCCTTTTTCCTGGCTTTGTGTGTGTGTGTGTGTTTGTGTGTGTGTGTGTGTGTGTGTGTGTGTGTGTGTGTTTGTGTGTGTGTGTGTGTGTTTGTGTGTGTGTGTGTGTGTGTGTGTGTGTCCCACCTGCGGCCTGCCCTTCCTTCTGGCTTTGTGTGTGTGTGTGAGAAAGATACAATGAATGTGAAAGTGTGTGAGTCTGTAAGAGAGAGAACGTATGTGTGTGTGTGTGTGTGTGTGTGTGTGTGTGTGTGTGTGTGTTAGAGAGAGAGCGCGTGTGTGAGAAAGTGATTGTGTGTCTGTGTAAGAGAGAGTGTGTGGGTGTGGGTGTGGGTGTGGGTGTGGGTGTAGATACATAGAAAGATAGATAACTAGAAAATTATATACTTAGATAGACGACAGGAAAACGAATAAGAAATAACACAGTGAGATATTCAGTTATACACAAAATTTAGTAAACCAGTATGAGTATCGACACACATTATAATCACTCGCTGTACAGTCACGAGCACTAATAAGTAAGTATCCAGGTGTGCCTCGAATACCTATACATAGATAGATAGATAGACAGTAAATAAGATCTCTATTGAAATTTCTTCGTTCGTTGGTGAATTGGTGGACTGTTCAAAGCTTCAACCAAAGCTGTACTATATATACTTATTAGTGCTCGTGACTGTACCATTAGAACACAATAAAGTACTGAGTTACGTTCTCCTATAACTGGGGGCATAACTTGATATCCATATATAGTTCACATTATAATATTATAATATATTTTTTTTTCGTGTCTTCCCTCATTCTCATTTTTCTCTTCTCCATTTATTTTTTTTATTTTTTTTGCGTTGTTCATATATTTCCGCCCTTTCACGCTGGTATGTATTTTTTTTTTTTTTTTTATTTAATTTCGCAGTTTCCTTAATTTTCATTCTCGATATCACCATTTTCCCAATTTTTTTTTTTTTACCATTTTTCTTCTCTCTTCCTGTTTCCCTTCTCTTCTCTTCACTCTCCCCATCTCCTCTATTTGTGTCGCCATTTTCACTCTGTCTTTTCTAACCTTTACGTCTGTGTCTGGCCACTATTGTCATCCCTTCCTTCCATGCACATTGCCACGCCCACCACTCACATTTACTTGTCCTTCCCGTGTCCTTTCAAAGTTTGACCTCGTAACTGTTACACACACACACACACACACACATACTCTATCTCTCTCTCTCTCTCTCTCTCTCTCTCTCTCTCTCTCACCCACACACACACACGCGCGCGCGCGCATTATTCTGCCTTTTATTTCCCTTTCGTTTACTGGGTTAGTACCAAGCATTTATCCTCAGTGTATGTGTTCTTTAGCCCTATCTCTAGTAATTGTCCCTCGACTTTGATATAATTTTCAGCTCCTTGGCCGAACATTAGTTTTCGTCATGCTCATCGATACTCCCACCTTCAGGGTTTCTCTCTGATTACTGTAGACCAAATTATTATGTCTTTGGAATCCAAACCTGGCGAACAGAGAGCGAGCATACCATAATTAGTTCTGAGGCAAGAAAATTTGAACAAAGTTGTGGTGCTGAGTTGAACAGAGAGCATAACATAATATTTTTTAAGATAGATAATCGAGGCTAGAAAATATGAACGAAGTAGTGTACGGAATACAAACACGTAGGGAGACGAGGACAATAATTTCTGAGGTGATGGAAGGTAGAACATAAGAACGAAGTGAGTGTACAAAATTCAAATCTGACAAAGAGAGAGTGAGCATAACATGATATTTTCTAAGGTGATTTTTTTGTTTCTATATTAATTAAAAGAAGATGAGGACCAAAGGCTGGAAGCTCGATAATCGTCTTCATCTATAAAATTATAGTAGTTCAAAATCATGTCCAATTTCGTTCGAGATGCCTAGACAAATTGCGTTTGAAGGAGCATAAGTCGTAGTAAGGTGGAAAGATGGATGACGGTAGAGTGTTCCAGAGTTGACCAATTGTGTATATGAAAGACTGAGAGTACCGGTTAACTCTTGCATTAGGGAATTGGACAGAAAAGGGGTGAGAAAAATCAAATCAGACAAAGAGAGAGTGAGCATAACATAATATTTTCTAAGGTGATGGAGGGTAGAAGATAAGGACGAAGTAGTGGCGGTGAGTATATCAGAACTTGGTTGGGTATTGAGTGTGGGGACGTCTGCGTGGGAGGGCTGAGGGTTTAGTTGGGGTTGGAGAGGGGGTGTGAGTTCCCCGGGAAAGAGCAGGATTTGAGGTGTGGCTTTGGAAGGTCACACCAACTGACCTCTCACCTCACTACCTTCTCTCCTTATCTATCTCATTCCTCTCTCTACCTCCTCTCTCTCCCTATCTATCTCATTCCTCTCTCTCCCTATCTATCTCATTTCTCTCTCTACCTCCCCTCTCTCCTTATCTATCTCATTCCTCTCTCTACCTCCCCTCACTACTTATCTATCTCATTTCTCTCTCTACCTCCCCTCTCTACTTATCTATCTCATTTCTCTCTCTACCTCCCCTCTCTCCTTATCTATCTCATTCCTCTCTCTACCTCCCCTCTCTCCCTATCTATCTCATTCCTCTCTCCACCTCCCCTCTCTCCCTATCTATCTCATTCCTCTCTCTACCTCCCCTTTCTCTCTATTTTTTTTATTTATCTCTATTTTCTTTAAGTCTTTTCTTTCTCACCTCTTCTATCCCTATCTTCTTTCTCTCCTTATCACCATTCCTTTGTTTTCTCCATAACTTACCTCCTTTCATCCCTCCTTTCTCTCCATGAATCCCTGCTTTCTCTCACTGTCTTCCTCTCCTCCTTTACTTAACTTCATTTTTTCCTACAAGATACTCTTCCTTTTTACCCATACCTTCCCCTTCCTGCTCATTTCCCTTCTGCTTTCCCTCATACATCCTTAGCAAGCACGCAGGCAGACTCGCTCCAATCGACAAAACACATCCTCAAGAAAACGTTTGGAAAGTCGCTGAGATATACCTTAACTAACAAGTCAGTCACTCGTACACACACACAGACAAATATATAGTATGCACAGTAAACGGAAGGGTGTGTGCACGTATGATGGATAGAGAAAAAAAGTGCGTCTGCGTGTGTGTGTGTGTGTGTGTGTGATACTACTTTTGCTCGTAACTGTGTTCAATGAAACCTACACTGTCAGTATCGGATGACGAACAGGTGACGTTGAACATAATATTTATCTGCAGTATTTTTCTTTCAGTTATCAAATCTCCTGCTGGTGCTTCTTATTTATTTGTTGAAGGCAGTGTTTATTAACCTATTTATTATCCCCTGTTACCCGTATAGCACCTCCATGCAAAGTAATCCAAGACTTCCCCATCATAGTAATTATTCGCCGACTAATGATGGTAGGAATCGCTTAATTAATGAAACAAGATGAGTGTACCGATACTCGACTGGGTTGCATTCTTTCGCAAACCCGAAATACAGCCAGAATTATTTTTGAGTATATGTTGACTGACTTTATTCTCCATGCTCCTTATTGTAATTCGGTGTACAGTCGGCGGCAAATGTCCTGTCGCCACATCTGCTAAGTCATGAATTAATTAAGTATGGAAATAAAAGCTTCAGGGGCTCGTAAACTGAAAAAACAAAGATGTATAATAATTTACTCCTTGGATATATTATTACTGTGTGGTAAAAAAATGAGTTTATTTGATGATTAACCTTTATGTTATCTTTTAAGAAATGCTGCGTGAGGCGGCACGACTTTTGCAGCCGACTGTACGCTAATTTCTTTCCTGGTCTCTCTCTCTCATCTTCTTTTTTTCCCTTGCACTATACTGTGATTCTCTTCCTTCTGTGTTCCCTTTATTTATTTCTTGTTCCATCCCTCCTCTCTCCACCTTTCTTTCTTACTGTTACGTACTTCGCACCAATATATATTTTCTTCCATTTCCCTCTATCCTTTCTCCACTCATCCTCCTTCATTTTCCCATCATCTTTATATCCTTCATTCCTCCATCTGTTCTTCCTTTATCCGCCTTTCTGCCTCCCCTTTTTCTTGATGGTTCTACAACTCTGCAATCTTTCCTTTTTTCCTCTTTCTTGACAATTATGTTTATTTTCATTTTCTCCTAGCTTCATCTCTTTCTTACGTTTCATTTTTCCTTCTTCATTCGCTTCCTACTTCCCGAATCCTTTTTTTTTTTTTCCTCTTTTTATACATTAAATATTACCTTACTCTTCATCTCCTACTCACTTCCTTCCCCCTCAGAATTGGTTGGGAAAAGGTGTACAGAGAGAGAAGAAGAAATATCTGTATGCTATTATCATTTGAGACGTGTGAATTGCAATGTAAAAAAAACACTGTATGTCTGTCACTGTTTGACCGAGGTAAACAGTGATAAAAATGGTAAATTAAGAAAGGTCTGGGAAATGCGGAAAATGAGTAAAATTGATGGTAAAAATAATGACCTTGGAAGCAGGAGGAGGAGGAGGAGGAGGAGTACAGAAGCAAGAGAAAGGTAGAGTACTAAACAAAGGAGAAACAGGAAGAGAAAGGAGAAACAGGAAGAGAGAGGAGAGAAAGGAAGAGTGTCGGACAATGTATGTATGTATGTACCCTTCCTCTCTCCCACCCCACCCCCCCAAAGTCGCACATCCCTTCCTCTACTTCCTCCTCCTCCCCCCTGTGTCCCTCCTACCCATGGAGGTAGTATACTACCTCCATGTTCCTACCCATGCACAGTCTCCCTCCCACCCTTGTACCCTCTCCTCTTCCCCTTCCTCCTCCCTATCCTCCTTCCTTCTCTCCCCTTGTACCATCTCCTCCTCCTCCTCCTCTTCCCACCCTTGTACCCTCTCCCCTTCCCCTTCCTCCTCCCTATCCTCCTTCCTTCTCTCCCTCCCACCCTTGTACCCTCTCCCCTTCCCCTTCTCCTCCTCCTCCTCCTCCTCCTCCTCCTCCCTTCTCTCCCTCCCACCCTTGTACCCTCTCCCCTTCCTCTTCCCCTTCCTCCTCCCACTCACCGTTTCCTCTTCCTCCTTTTGACTCCTATAGTACCCACGGTCTAGTTAGTAACTAGACCGTGATAGTACCTGCCGCTTCCTGACGTCACACTCGACCTTGAGGGAGATGTGTATGTGTGTGTGTTAAATGTGTATATACGTGTAGACATGTATATATAACAAGATCTAGACTACCAGGTCTTCTCGTCAACTGTCACCCCACTGCACATCTACGTCGATTGGCCCCCAAACTGATGCTGCCCAAGTCTGTCAAATATGGGACGTGATAGTAGTCTCTATGATCGGGGTACATACGGGTCAATACTAGCGGCCCCTCGCATTTCAGTGACAAAAATGCCTTACTTTCTTGCCAAAATTCATGGTTTAGACTTTGTGTAGGTGAATCGTTTTTGTTTCTAAAATTTCTTCAAAAGCATAGGTATCGAAAGTTCTCAGTGGAAGTTTTCGAGAAATTACAAATAGGACTAGAAATAGTGATGTGAAAACAGCATATAAACTGGAGAATTACTTCCCTCTGCCCGCGTATAGAAAATGGAAGTATTTTAATCCTTACCTGACTCACCTTATCAAATCCTTTAAACACCCCCACCTCCAACACACACACACACACACACACACATACACAAATTTTTTCATGTGTTGATATTTCTCAGTAGGGACAGTATAGAAAGAATAGATGATAATTTATTTTTCATAATCTATTATAGCTAATACATACACCAAAATCTAATCAAATATAATTACATGGGCCTTAACTAAGTAAAATAATGTATGATATTTAAGACTAAAATTAATACATAAATTAATACATTAATACATTGATACATAAACACAACGGTGTCTGAATATGAACTATGTAACATTCAACTCAAATCAAGTGTGTGTGTGTTGGAGGCGGAGGTGTGAAGTGATTTGATAAGGATTAAAATATTCTCGTTTTCTATACGCAGCCAGAATGAAGGTTTTCTCCTGTATATATGCTATTTTCACAGCACAATTTCTATGCTTATATGTCATTTCTCGAAAACTTCTACTGAGAACTTTCGATACCTATACATCTGAGGAAATTTTAGAAACAAAAATGGTTCGCCTACATTAAGTCTAAGCCCTGAATTTTGGGCTTGTGCCCAATTTAGGGTTGGCCTGTAGGATAACTCGAGTGTTGAGAGATTGTATTATGAATGTTTTAGCAAAATTTCATAATGTTTTAAAGATATTTAATTTATAATTGTGTTTACTATGTAGACTATTTGGTTGTTGAGGATTTAGGTCTAAATTATAGTACCGTAGTCTAAGTTAAGCCAATGTGCCAAAAGAGTTTTTATAATTGTGAAGTTACGGCCTGGGACTGATGAGTAAAACTAATGTTTTTGTGTGAATCAGAGTGAACTGGAACTGAGTAAGTGATGACACACTTTATGCAGTAACATCCAGCCATCATGGTAAAATTCCATGCGGCTTACTGGTAAAATGTGTTTGATACAAGACACCACCACACCTGAGCGTGAACTCTATTATTTGACAGTTCTGGGTGTTACTGTAATGGGTTGTTACTATGTAGTGAAGATGTTATGTTATCTTCACTTAGGGTCAATGACATATTCCAGGTTAGCTATTTGGACAGGTATGGGATACCTGTCCAAGGCGGTACGAGAGTTGAGTGCGCGAGCTTACCATTTTTAATGTCGACAACAAGGTCGAAGTTTGTCAAAAAATCGGCGCCCAAAATGGCTTGTGAAACTGCTTCGATGTAGAAGGTTCACTGAAAGCAACGGCGGAGGTTGAATCCCAGCTGCAGTGTTTGCTGTTTGTAAACCGGTATCTGGGTCCCATTGGCAGCGTAAAGGTGAGTGATTGGTGGCAATGACTTGTGGCATGCCTGTGCTGGTACCACACTTAATTCAACTCTGGTGGCAGGAGTGCAGTTGTTTGGCTAGATTTTGTGAGACTAGATTTGATGCCACTTGCTTTGAAGTTGCACTCTAGTATTGAGAACCACATAGCAGGGTCGTGAGTGCAGAATGTAGGGGCTTTGAAGGCCACTGAGGCTACATTCTCGTCGTTGTTTGCCATTGTCACCCCGGGGTCACCAATGTAACGGGTTGTTACTATGTAGTGAAGATGTTATGTTATCTTCTTTTAGGGTAAATGGCAAACAAATTTGTGTTGGTATAATCTCGTCTATTTATTCTGTTCGTCTGTTACATATAAAGTTCTCTAGCTAACCTATATACATAAATAGCTATATAGCTATTTATGTATATAGGCTACGCTCTGTATTTGGGGAGGTGTACCCAGACCCAGTACGTATTGTGTCAGTTGGCATCCCTGTGGAAACTTTAGAGGCTGATCCTCAAAGCCCTGCTTGTAGTGTCACCAGTGTTGAGTTCTGTGGTGGCACACATCTGCTAAGGGCTGGCCATGCCAGAGATTTTGTCATAGTCAGTGAAGAAGCTATTGCAAAGGGTATTAGGCGCATTGTTGCCCTCACTGGTGTTGATGCTATGAAAGCCATAAATAAAGCCACCCATCTTGAGAATGAAATAAACAAATTGAAGAGAATAACCAACCAATCAGGGAAGTTGTGCGCTTGCTTACTGAGATGTTGACAGATATTAACAGTGCTCAGATACAGCACTGGAGGAAGGAGGAACTTCGCAGGGCAGTGGAAGCCATCAAGAAAGTCCAAGGTGATGCTGACAGAGCTCAGAAGGCAGCAATATCAAAGGAAGCTATTCAGATCACCAAAAATATTTTGGCTGCTAACCCCAGCATCCCTTACTTGGTAACTGAGATGAAAGCTTTTGCCCAGAATAAAGTGATAAACGATGCCTTAAAGGAAGTAATGAATGGACCTCCAGCCCTGTTCATAAGCACGGATGAAGACAGTGGGAAGATCCTTGCTATGGCTAGTGTTCCTAAAGAATGTGTAGCTAAAGGCTTGAAGGCCGATGAATGGATAAAGCATCTGATTCCTGTCTTAAATGGCAAGGGTGGAGGAAAGGCAGAGTCGGCACAAGTTAGTGGCACCAATGTCAAGGCCCTAAAGGAGGCACTGAATAAGTCTGAGAAGTTTGCCCAGGAGAAACTTAGTTGTGGACCAGTTGTCTTGGCACCACCATTGTCCACCAGTGTTAAGCCAAAAGATGAAATAGAAAACAATTAAATCTAGAAGTAAGGTTGTGCAGGAGGAAGTCGAGCATTAAATAAAAAATTCCGGTAGCCTTGTGCTTCACTAATATCCCAATAACATCCGTTCCTTTCCTGCTTTTATTGCTGCAAAATATTCAAATACAGCTGTAAAGTTGTCTGAAAACTTCAAGGCAGGTGTAACAAACACTAGAAAGGAATATAAAGCTCTCTTTTGCTCTAGTACTGTACCTGGCCTGGAGACTCCAGATGGTGTACTGGTAGGAAGCCTGACCCCAGCTTGGTATCTGGCTAGTGAAGCACTTAGAGGCTCAAACTCTCTTAATCAAGCACAGGTGTTGAGCTGCATGGCAACTACTGACTCCCAGTTGCTTCCACTTGTGTACTCAGGCTTGGTCTCCCAGAAGGTCAAGAAGAGTGGCGAGGAGAGGGATGCTCGTGCCTCAGCAATGAAAGAGCGTCACAAACTTAATGATTACCTCCGTATTCATACCTTTTTGGTTGGAGAAAGGGTATCCCTTGCAGACATAACAATGTTTGCTACTCTCATCCCTGCTTTTCAGTCAGGTTTTGATGCTAGTGAGAGAGAGAAGTTGGCATGTCTAACACGATGGTTCAACACTATCCTCCACCAGCCTCAAGTGGCTCAGGTTGTAGGAACAATTTCCATGAAATAGAAACATTGTGAAAGCACTTACTAGTGAAAACACAATTACTAAAGTTCTAAAGGTTACTGATTAGTTTTAATGGAACAAGACTTTCATTTCAATCCTTAGAATGACTGGATGCTTTAGGGTGGGGGTTAAATTTTTCTTGTTATAAAATAAAATTTTCTTTCACAGTTTTAACTGTGAATTTATTTATTCAACTATGAGTAGCTCTAGTTTACTCATGGTTATTGTATTCAAAATAATGAAGAGATATTTCACTGTTGAAGCTTGCATCTGTAGTGCAACGAGTTTGCATTGTAAAACCCTGATAACTTGGCCTTGTATAACTCGAAAATATATATATAACTCAGAAAAGGAAAGAAATATTTAAAAAAATTCTCATCTCTCGGCCATCCTCCCTTCCTACCTGACCTTTTTAGTAAATCACCAATGTTGTCGCTCTCCAGCCTTATTACCTTATGCGCTTTTTGTCCAACAGTTCTCTTGCCCCATAGTTAGCTTTTTTTGTTGTTGAATAGTTAAGCACCATCTTCTACTTTATGGTTTTACCTATGTGAAAATGAAAATAATTCAAATCATCTATGCCCACCCACAACTACAAAAGTTGACCCAATGTTTAATTTAGGAGCATGTCCAAACAGTTCAATTATCTTCATGTGGTGATCAGCAGAATGTACTGTACAATGTTACTGTAAAATTGTATCTGTATCAGTGTTCAAGCATTCAAGTTTTTTTGCAAAATTAAAAGTATGCATAACTTAATACTGCTAATTCTCTCCCAGGTTATTTTTTTATATTAATCTTTCCACGCCTGTTTGTGTAATGTTAATGATTTTGTAGGAATGTCGTCAGAGTCTAAATACTGTATATGTGGTATATAGTAGGTTATATGCTAGCCTACTTTATTATCGTATATGCCTGTTTCTGCCAATAGATCTATGTGTATAAGAGCCCCCGTGTGTGTGTGTGTGTGTGTGTTTGAATACGTATGGGTACCTGTGTGTGTTAATGTGTATATACGCGTAGGCATGTGTATAAGAGTCCCTATGTATGTGTGTGTGTGTGTGTGTGTGTGTGTATTAATATAAGTATGTATGTATATTAAACAGTACATATAAGACAGTGACCTCCACCAAGTCTCTATATTGCTTCGTACCGTGTGTGTGTGTGTGTTTAAGGTTGCTAGGGTCCTGCTGAGTAGAGGGGAAGGAGGGAAGGACATAACGGGAAGGAGGGTCCATGGAGGGAACGAACGGGAAAAAAGAAAGGGTTGGGTGGAGGTGTGGCGGAATTAAAGGTGATAATGGGTGCGAGGTGTTCAGTCTTGTGTGTGTGAGAGAGAGAGAGAGAGAGAGAGAGAGAGAGAGAGAGAGCGCGTAAAAATATAATAAAAAGTAAAAGGAGAGAAATAAGTAGGAGAAAAAGAGAGAGATGAGAGTGTGTGTGCGTGTGCGAGTGTGTGTGTGTGCGTGAGTTTGAGTGTGTGTGTGTGTGTGCGTATATATAAGTCAGCGTTGTACATACATGTCTTATCAATATAGAACAGGAGGGTATATAGTTCCTATCCGCCTGAGAAAGAAAGTAGTGAAAGTATTGAGTGAGCGGCATCCACAGTATAGGGAGGAGGTCAGGCTAGCGTCCCGACTCACCCCCGGATCTCTCTCTCTCTCTCTCACACACACACACACTGTCACGCACATCATCTTTCTCCGTCCTCTGGCCTTTGGAAATTTGTGGTCCGTAGTTCGTTCGTGGGTCTTAATTAAGGTGTTGCAGATTATAGCTGGGATTTTGAACTGACCCAATTTAACTTGGTCCGTCCTGGGTGTTGAAATGAGTGAGCGATTCTGAGCAGACCAAATCTTTATAACTTGAGAATGGAAGAAGGATATAAGACTAAGGGATTGGATGTCTGCATGTGTGATAAAGGTGAAGGAGATGGTAGCCTATGATACAAGGACAGGACTGGGATGACGTTATTGGTGGTGACTGTGGGTTGGAGAGAAGGAAGAGAAAAGAAGGAAGGAGGGAGAGAGAAAGATAGACGAGGGGAAGATGATGATGGTGGCAGGAGTGAGTGTGGAGACTGAAGGAAAGGGAGAAGTGAGTGTTTGGAGAGAGGGAAAAGGAAACAGACGAGGAGGAAAGGAGAGAGAGAAAGGCCAAGGGAGGAAAAAGATGGCATGCAGGAGTGGGGATGGAGATTGGAGGAAAGGGAACGAGAGGGAAAGAGAAGGAGGGAGGGAGAGAGAAAGAATAACGTTGGGAAAAAGAAGATGGCAGGATTGGGGATGGAGACTAAAAAGAAAAGGAGAATGGGGGAGAGAAAGAGAGGAAGACAAGAGACAGAAGAAGATGATAGGAGGAGTAGGGGTGGAGACGGAAGGAAAGGGGGAACGAGGGAGTGAAAGAGAGAAAGACGAGAGGCAGAAGAAGATGATAGGAGGAGTAGGGGTGGAGACGGAAGGAAAGGGGGAACGAGGGAGAGAAAGAGAGGAAGACAAGAGGCAGAAGAAGATGATAGGAGGAGTAGGTGTGGAGACGGGAGGAAAGGGAGAACGAGGGAGTGAAAGAAGAAACACGAGAGGCAGAAGAAGAAGATATGAGGAGCTACTAGGGGTGGAGACGGGAGGAGAGGGAGCGAGAGAAGTTGAATATGTCCCAACACTACAGGACAGGACAAATAAACCATGACGTCACACCAAACAATGAAGATGTCGTCTGAACCCAAGCAAGCAAGCAACC
>JAWQEG010006402.1:25000-64362 GCA_033782935.1 Petrolisthes cinctipes
CTCCTCCTCATCTTCTTACTTTTTTTATCTCTTCTTTTCCCCTTCCTTAATTCTTCCTTTCCTCCTCCTCCTCACTTCTTCTTCTTTCTTCCTCTCCTCCTCACTTCTTCCTCTCTCGTCCTCCTCCTCCTCACTTCTTCCTCTCCTCCTCCTCATTTCTTCCTCCTTCCTCTTCATCTCCTTCTCCTCCTCACTTCTTCCTCACTCTTCTACCTCACTTCATCTCCTCCTCCTCATTTATTCCTCACTTCTTTCTCTCTCTTCCTCCTCCTCTCTCTTCCTCTCTCTTCATCTCCTCCTCCTCACTTCTTCCTCTCTCTTCATCTCCTCCTCCTCACTTCTTCCTCACTCTTCTACCTCACTTCATCTCCTCTTCCTCATTTATTCCTCACTTCTTTCTCTCTCTTCCTCCTCATCACTTCTTCCTCTCTCTTCATCTCCTCCTCCTCCTCACTTCTTCCTCTTAACTTCTTCTCTCCTCCTCCCCTCCTCCTCCTTTTTTTCTTGTTTCCCTCTTCGTCTGCACTACTTTCTCTTTCTCTCTCCTCCTCCTCCTCCTCCTCGTCTTATTATTTTTCTAGTTTCTCTTTTCCTTCCCTTCTGCACCACTTTTTATTTTGCTTACTCATCTACACATTCTGGTTCAATTTGGTTTGGTCTAGTTAGTTTTAACCTCAAGGACTTTGACGTCACACCCTCCACCATTCACACCCACCATCCTTCTCCATGCACCTCTCCATTCACTATCCTCCTTCCCCACTCCATTCACTATCCTCCACCACTCCACTCACCCTCTTCCCTCCACTACTCACACCCACCATCCTTCTCCACCTCTCCATTCACTATCCTCCACCACTCCACTCACTTTCACCTCTCCACTCACCCTCTTCCCTCCACCACGCCACTCACCCTCCTCCACCACTCCATTCACCATTCTCCACCACTCACACTCACCATCCATCCACCACTCACACTCACCCTCCTCCACCACTCACACTCACCATCCATCCACCACTCTCACCTCTCCACCATTGGAATTATTTCTGCCTCAGCTTTCTCCACCTTATATGATATGATCCAAATGCAATTTTTTTTTTTTTTTTTTTTTTTTTTTTTTTTAATATGAAGCAGATCCAATATCAGCAAGATTGAGGTAGTCTGTTTCCTGGCATACCTTAGAGAAATCAGTCATACTTTTCAATTCACCAAAAGAGATAATTCAATTCCCTTAAGGATCCTAGAATTATATATGGGAATTGGAGGCTTCTGATTACCTCTCACTATGCCACAAAACACCCTCCTTCCATATAGGTGGTGTTTCGTGGCAATATTTGAAGGACGTATTTACCTCCTATTTTCTTACTGCATCAATGGGTCCCTTAAGAAAATATATACCACCGTATGACTAACTTTTTTAACACCAAATAATTTCCATCAACCGAGACAGAGAATATTAATCCTTTTCACAGAACTGAACCTTATTACACTATATTGGTATTTATATATAACGAGTATATGAAATTGTAAAGTCCTGTTAAAAATTTATGTACAGTCGCCAGCACTGCCGCGTGGTACAGGGACTCACATGTTTAAGAGATTTAAGTGATTTAGTTCCTTAAGCAACAAATTTCACTTCATATGCTAGTGTATTGAGGATACTCACTCTCACACACGTGGATTGTTTAGAGCTAAATAATCACAGTGGTGCTACATCTCTGAATATGTGTGAGCCCCTGTCCACAAGGCAGTGCTGGCGAGTGTACGTACTTGTAGGACGAGAACTTCCATGTTGAATGAGTAAGGGACTCCGTGATGTGGTCAGAAAATAGGAGGGTAATGAGTCCTTCATATATTGCCACGAAACACCACCAATATGAAAGGAACTTGTTTCGTGGTATAGTCAGGAGGAATAAAAAACCTCTATTACTCATAACAGGATCACAAGGTCCTTAAAAAGATAGCTACCAGTTTGTGATAGAATGGATAGGCTATGCAGTTTTGATATGATAAACGTATAGGCCTACCACTCTTCATACCTACTTCTCTTCATACCTTCCATATTCACTCACGAAGCTCAGGGTAGAAGCCACGGTATTATTCTCGTCTCGCTCGATAGTTGGCCAGAGTTCCAGGCTCGTCGCTGCTTGGAATGTTAGGAAGAGAGGAGTCATTATTAAAGGGAAGTTGTGAAGGAAGGAAGGAGGGAGGGATGGAGGGAGGGAGGGGAGAACTGCAAGAGAATGTAAGATGGTGATGGTGATGATGGTGACGATAAAAATGACGTTGATTAGAAGGGAGGAGGCAATAAAGACAATGTACAAAGGAAAAGAAAGGACATAATACAGGAGGACACAAAAGACAATGTACAAAAGGAAAAGAAAGGACAAAATACAGAAGGACACACAAATTAAAACAATAAACACTCACACACAAATTAAAACAATAAACAAAATCACACACAAATTAAAACAATAAACAAAATCACACACAAATTAAAAAAACAATAACATCATAGGAAGTACACGAAAAGAATGGTGAGAAAACTGTATTATGAGTCGCCCCTGAGTGGAAAGAAGATTTTTTTGTCAGCATTAATAATAAAAAATACCTATCACGCTCCGAATAAAGTATGGTATGTTTACGCGACCACAATCATTTCTCCACCTCTCTTCCTGACCACTCGAGTTGAAATTGACGTCATGGTAGCCGAGATCTTTTCCTCTTTCTCTGCCCTCTTATTAAACTCGAGCCTCCAGATACATGTGCTTCCTTATATTATATACTGTACACCTCCACCACCTACACCTTCACTCTCTACACTCTCTTCACTCTCTAGTCACCTTCTCTCTATATACTTTAACGCTTTCTACACCTTCCACTCTACACCTTCACTCTCTTCACTCTCTACACTCTCTTCACTCTCTACACTCTCTTCATTCTCTATTCACCTTCTCTCTCTATACTTAACACTTTCTACACCTTCACCCTCTACACTTTCTACACCTACAGTATTTACACTTTTTTCATTTTCTATACTCCTCTTACCTATTTCTCACATCACTTTTACCTCTATTCCAATATTTGCCCAACTCCCACCCCATTCCCCCCCCCCTCCCCACCTACCCACAAAAGCGCCACACTCTCCCTACACTCACCCCTCTCTCTCTCTCTCTCTCTCTCTCTCTCTCTCTCTCTCTCTCTCTCTCTCTCTCTCTCTCTCTCTCTCTCTCTCTCTCTCTCTCTCCACTGCATTGAATCACTCTCCCACCCGGGGCTGCTCGGTCAGACAGATTGAGGAACTTCAACAACAACAACAACAACAACAACTCTCCCACCTACATTCCCCAACTTTTCCCCCTCCCCTTTTTTCCACACTCCCCCTCCCCTTTTCCACACTCCCCCTCCCCTTTTCCACACTCCCCCTCCCCTTTTCCACACTCCCCCTCCCTGCATTCTCATCCCTGCATTCTCCCCCCAACATTCTCCCTCCCCCCAACATTCCCCCTCCCCCCAACATTCCCCTTCCCCAAACTCCCTCTCTTCATATTCCCTCTCTAAATTTCCCTCCCCAATATTTCCCTTCCCCTCCCCAATATTCCCTTCCTCAATATTTCCCTTCCCCAATATTCCCTTCCTCAATATTCCCCTTCCTCCCCACTTTCTCTCCCCCCCCCACTCCCTCTATACATTCATTCCCCTTCCTCCCCACTTTCTCCCCCCCCCACTCCCTCTCTACATTCCTCTCTCCCCAACATTCCCCTCCCCAATATTCCCCTTCCCCAATATTCCTCTTCCACAACATTCCTCTTCCCCAACATTCCCTTTCCCCTTCCCCAACATTCCCCTTCCCAACATTCCCTTCCCCTTCCGCAAACCCCACCCCCTTTTACTTATAGGGGTGCTGCTGGTAAACCAAACAACAACAACAACAACAACCCAACATTCCCCTCACCAACGTTCCCCTTCCCCTTCCCCAACATTCCCCTTTCCCTTCCCCAATATTCCCCTTCCCCTTCCCCAATATTCCCCTTCCCCTTCCCCTTCCCCAACATTCCCCTCACCAGGCACTGCATCCCTTCAGACGTTCCACCCACCCATTCACTTCACCACATTGGTTACATGACAGAGACACCAGCTGTGACGTCACTGGCGTCACCCACACAACTTTCCCCCTCTCTCTCTCTCTCTCTCACACACACACACACACACACACACACACACACACACACACACACACACACACACACACACACACACACACACACACACACACACACACACACACACACACACACACACACCTGCTGCCATCTCCTCCATCTGTACTCATTTCCCATCTGAACTACCCCCACAGCATCACCCCCACCTCTCTCTCTCTCACACACACACACAATAAACAGCCTGATATCTCTCTCATCGCTATTCCACTATTCCTTGTCCTTTCATGGGCTGCTACACACCATCACCACTGCCAACACCACCACTGTCAACACCACCATCACCACTGCCAACACCACCACTATCAACCACAGTCACCATCACTATTACCATCACTGTCAACACCACCACCACCACCATTGGCAATCACTAATTATCACCATCACCTTTATCATCACCACTATCACGAAACAGATCCCTTATTAGTAACATTAAAGTGATCTGTTTCCTGGCATAAATTTAGAGGAATTAGTAGCCTTCCAATTTACAAAAAAAAAAAAAAAATGAGAATCTCCCCATAATAACACAAAAAAGGTTGACACACATCAGTTTATCCCCTGTAAATGTATATCGTGATGCACTCAAGCCCTAGAACACATTGTATACATTATGCTCCCACCAAGGTCAGGATGAATATTACGTACCGTAGTGTGAATGGCCGGAGTTCGAAGGCACGTTCAATCCTACCACAAGCCGTGATGCTACACCCCCGTGATACATCGCAAAGAGTATTTATAATGGAAAAATGTGTCTCAGTCTGTCTGGTTCTATATCCTTTGTCGACATGAAAGGGTTGTTTTTATAATAGCCGTCAAGATCAAAGAACCTCGCTAATTATCGTCTAGCGAACGGATTCGGTTTGGTGAAAGTTCATTATTTTTTTGTCGACTAATGAATCATACTTTTATGCTGTGTCGGCTGTCGATCCTTGTACAGATGGAGATCAAACATTTTTAGTGGGTTAATATATTAATACCTTGTTAATAACCTGGAGGTCTGCTGGTTCCTCCACATTATACTAAGATACATACAATCTCAGTGTTACTAAAAGGGAATCTGTTTCGTTGTATTATCAATTGGAGGAATCTGTGGCCCTCCATTCCATTCCAACAGCAAGAAAATATTATCTCCTTCATTTAAGACAGTTTCTTCCCCTCCTCAATGCAGCACTGTGACCTCCTGTGACCTCGAATATAACTAGGTCCTTAGGAAAGCAAGGCCAAAATTAAACCTAATGACGATACCGATGGCGACAGAGACAAATGTATCGGATTCCGAGTGTATACATATATACATATAATTATACATGTGCTCTTATTGTATTTAGTAGACATTTTTATACTACTTTGTGGAAGAAATTAGTATAATTTGTAAGTATTTCTCATTTCACACTATATAAAATAACAGTCACGGTAATGAACAGTTTGTTATCCCAAGCTGTTATTATTATTATTTTTTTTTTTTTTTTTTTTTTATTACAAATTCAGAAATTTTGTCAGCACAACAGATTTACTTTGAGACATACAGCCAGGGTGGACAATGATACCAGGACCCCTCACCTGCCACAACGAATACACCCCACACAGCCACTGATGCCACCCACACTACTACCATAGTAACTAAAACAACAAACACACACACACCTATACCATGCTAACCACAGACACCCAAACAACCACTGTAAATACCATAACACACACACACACACACACACCAATACTTACAACTGTTACCGAACACCCACACACACACACACACCAATACTTACAACGGTTACTGAACACACACACACACACACACACACACACACACACACACACACACACCAATACTTACAACGGTTACATAACAAACACACACACACACAACCACAAATGCTTACAAAGGTTACCGACCCTTACAGCTGCACCTCAGGTGCAGTCATGGACAAAAATAATAATCATCCACATATTGGCTGACTCATGTAATTGTTTGACAGCTTCCTTCTTTTCATTAGCTGAGAAATCTTCCATTAAGTAATATACTGCAAACAGCTATACTCATTATTCCAAACAATAATATCATATGAGAACGTGAAAACATTAGTCAGCTATGTTCTTCAGTTATCCATATGTGTATTGGAATTTATGTTCAAGACTGTACACCCACGGCCATCGACTTTAAACTTACTACCAAAATTTACCTAGATTGCTCTACCTTGATTTATGAGAGGTGGATATGAGGGTGCAGCTCCACTTCCTTCCTCGTCCACTTTCCCAGCTCAAGGCACCTTTTTACAATTCATATTACCCATCCATAACCCCCTATTGTGAGCCACTCAAAGCAACACTACACCAAGCTGCGTGCCGTAATCATTTCTTATCGCTCAAACTTTATGTCATTGAGTTTAGCATCAATACCTACCTCTTGTATTCATAATAGCAAAAAACAGTGTATAGGATAAGTGAATTGGTGTCGAAAAGACTATTTGCTATGAAAACTCGACAACAGGAAACACACTTATGATTATATGAATATGAAGCTGAAATGTATGTTGTACTGTATGATTTAAATCTACAATGTATATCACAAAAATCACCAGAAAAAGTGAACTAGTATTTATAGAAAGGAAACCTGCTGTCGCCAAATCCTACTAATTGACTGATAGCTTTGACATTTTAAGTGGTGAACTCTTGTTGGTGAATTGATAAGTTATTGATTCCCCAAAAAACTTATATGCAATGAAACAGAAACCCTACGAATGAGATTAGATGAATATGTTTAGAGTTTAGAGATCTTACAATGCTCCAATCTTTCCACAACAGATCACATTTCCAATACTGAAATGTCCTGAATATCGTGCGAGCGAGTATCTGGGTGATTCATGGGTGAGTGAGAAAAGACATTAATTAAACTCTTTTGCAAATTTGGTGAGAAATATGAATAGAAGAGATTTTGTCTGTTCAGGCGTGGGTGGAGTTTAGGTGGATGACCCGCTTGGTGAAGGTGGTGTTGGTGGAGGTGGTGGTGGTAGCGGAAGTGTTCGTAGTTTTGAGTGGTGGGAGTAATGGTAGTGGTGGTGGTGGGTGGGATGTGAAATAGGAGTGGGTGAAATAAGTGCCTCAGTGTGTGTGTGTGTGTGTGTGTGTGTGTGTGTGTGTGTGTGTGTGTGTGTGTGTGTGTGTTCCATATGTTTTTCTTCTAAAATTTCAAAACTGTGCGTATTATTCAGTGTTTTGTGTCCAATACTTTACGTACTCTAATGTTATGAATTTTATGTACATTATCTTTACAATCTTCAGTACATTATTTTGATCCACTTTCTTTTCTTGTTTTTCCAGAGCGGCTCTGATCTGGACGATGACGAAGGTGGCATCAGGAAGAAGCTGTAAGTACCAATTACATTCCCTTTACACTCATATTTCAACGGGGCCTCTCCTGTTCTCTGCTATCTTGAAGCTACTGATTTTTCCCGCAGTATGACTTATCTGTGTGTATATATTTTGTTTCATTAATTAATTTGTTCTCGTCCATTTGATTTGTTATGATTTACAGATAATTGTTTTGCTTACATTCTTTTCGCGTGCATTTCCCGTGAACATCTATAATATTTCGGATTGGCTTCTCCGTTTTTTCTACATTGCACATTGACTGTCTGTTCGTTTAGAGGTTCTTAAAATTGGGTGTCCATTTAATATTTACATCTGGAATATATCGTACCTCCATGTCCCTGTTGCTTCCGTCGTTAATCAAGACTAATTTAAGGGGGTAATTCGCTTTTGTTACATTGGAGTGCCTTGATTCCTCCAAAGTATGCCAGGAAACAGAACCAGAAGAGCATAAAAAATAATGGTGTTCTGTTGGTTTGGAATAGTTTGGAGGCTTTAGTTACTCCAGATTTACCAGCACAAAATTTCCCCCTTAATTAAACATCGTATTCAGGGTTTGGTTATTATTCAAAGGTGTGACTGACCATTGTATCCATGTAGCCGATTGTACCATTAAGTTGCAGGATATAATGAGCTTTATTCTAGTTGATTTGTTTGTAAGACTCCTATGCAGAGTGTTATTTATTAGAGTGAAGGTATGAAATACTACTTAATTAAGGGGGAAGTTCAGTGTTGGTAAATATGGAGCAAATTATTCCTCTAAACTATTCCAAGTAACAGAACACCATTAATTTTGTTCATCTGGTCATGTTTCCTGGTATACTTTGGAGGAATCAAGGCACTCCAATGTAACAAAAGTGAATTACCCCCTTAAGATGGGTGTATCTAAAGTGTAGACCATGACTGCACTTACTGTAAACACCCGCGATATTATGCACATGTGCACTCATGTAATATTAATCACCGCTGACCAGATGTGCGTGACGAACATTGACACACACATTCGATCACAACCTCAACAAATTCTGGACGGGTTGAGGAATAGCAATATATTTCTATGTTGTAAGGTAATCTGGGTTTACTGATGTGGTCTGACATTTCTTTACTTAATCTGTAATAGGGCAGTTATTATCTAGTAAACAAGAATGTGTCATTACATTTGGATATTGCCATAGTATATTTCTCTTCATGCCTGATATGAAACAAAATGGAAAGATACCTGCAGCAAGTGTTCTGTTGTGACTTATCAAGAAAAAAAGTCATTATGTAGTCATTGATGGCGTTAAGGACCCACGTGATGTAGTTAGAAAATTGGAGGTTAGTGAGTCCTTCAAACATTGCCACGAAACACCACCAACATTGAAGGAGCTTGTTTCGTGTCATAGTCAGGAGGAATCAGAAGCCACCAGGTCTCATACACGTTCACAGGGTCCTTAAGTGATAAATCTTGCCACCACAGAGCATACAGCTAAGACGTGGTGTTTTACAAGATTATACCTTGCCACTGGATGCCAAATGAACCAGTATTGTATTGACCATCTATTGAAATTAAATTAGTAGATTTTTTCTTGCTATATTACTGATGTTATTTCGATACGAACGTTCTCAAGTTGTTTTGGGAGGAATTGTTTATGTTTTTAATTTTTTAATTTTGTTTTACCAAGGTACTATACATACTTGATGTGTCTCGTATAGGAAATAGAAACCATAAATATAAATGAAATGCAAGTATGCAGTCCATACGTATACATCAATGATAGTATTAATATTATTTTCTTGAGATGATGGAGGGAAAGAATAAATAAATAAAGATGTTTCTAGGATATACATATAACATTCACATTTTAGTTCAAGGGTATAAAAGTATGATTTTGTGCTTTTAAAGCTTTTTTTGGATTAGTTTCGAATTTAATCTTCATCGGATTTTTCACATACAGTATATAAATATCATAGATAGATTTTGTAGGTCACTGGTGGATTATGTGTAGGTGGGGGAGTAGGTGTATGGAGGCAGGTGGAGGAGGAAATGTAAGAAGATAGAAGAGTAAAAAGTTAATAATGTAGGGGAGACGCGAGAGGAAGAGAGGTGAAGGAAGGAGGAGTAATTAGAGGAGACAATGAAAGGAAGACATGTGAGGGAACTGAAGGAGAGAGGAATTTGGGGAGATAAGTGAGTGAGTGAGTGAGTGAGTGAGATGAGAGGAAGGTGAAGAACACGAGGAAGGAAGGAAGGGGAGTGAATGAGATAACGTGATGGGTGATAGGAGAGGGATGAGATTAGGTGAAGGAGATGGGAACGAAAGATTGGAGAGAACGAGGGAATGAAAAGGAAGAATGCATGTGATAGGGATGAGATGGAAAAGAGAGAAATATAAGTCAGAGGAGTTTTTTTTTTAAAGAAGGGAGAAGGTTAGGGAGGATAATATGAGATTTGACTTGGAATTAAGGGCCCTGTGATCGTTTATAAGAATTGGAGGCTTCTGATTCTTTCCGACTGTCCCACGAAACACGCTCCTTTCCAATAGGGGTGTTTCTTGGCACTAATTGAAGGACTTATTTACCTCCAATTTTCTGACTATATCACAGGGTCCCTAAACATACTGCACAACCCTGAGTATAAGTCGTATCCTTTAAGTACGTATTATATTAGCCTCTTTCCATGTCCTTTTCACAGCCGGTATAGAAATGTTACTTTGAATGTGTACCTTGCAACCTCAGTGACAAGGTAATGTGTTATGTAAACCCGTTATGTGAAGCTAATGAGTTCATGTGTTATTGTCTAAAATCCTGTCCCGAGTCATAGTCACGTAATCTTCACACAATTAAACTTCACTGAACCATTGTTATGAAGTCACATATTATCGTTTTGGTATTTTTTGTTTGGCAGCACATTTCCTCTCTCCGTCTTTAGCCTCATCGCCAAGGACAATTTGGGGTTAGTCAAGCAGCCAACCTTTTCATCCCTCGGCGTCCTCTAACCGCAATTACATTAGCATTTTTCAGCTGATAATAATAGCTTACCACCAGTCTGAATCAAAGCTTTGAAATGGTGATCCTTTAACCTTTACACAAAAGGATTTCCACGTGACATATTAAATAGTCGATTGTAGTTCTAAAAATATCATATAGATACTCTTGTCATTGTTTATGAGTTACCAAGGCTATTTTTAAATCATTAAAGTGAGGAGTTTTTGCATTCGACAGTTTGGTTGTCTAGAACTGCTCAGAAAAATGTTTAAATGTCAGCAGCCATTGTTTGAGAACTAAGAAGGATCAGCTTTGTCATCACCCTCTATAGCTCTCCCCTCCCTGGTGTAAATCCTGCTCAACTACTTTATTGTAATATATCAAGAAAGAAGGTCATTATGTATGGCTTAATGACATTAAATATTAAATCTCACTCCCACAGCGTATACACCTACGACGTCGCGTTTAAAAAATTCTTACATTGCCACTGGATGGCAACTGAACTAGTTACCATATCATAAAAATAATAATTAAAGTTTTTCACTGTCGATAGAACTCTTATGATCACATGTTGAAATGAAATAAGTAGGTTTTCTCTTACTTAATCAATCGATCTTACGAATAATATTTTTATAACAGTATATTCCCACCGCCGCCACCGTAATAGACTGTAATTATTAGTTAACACCATTAGTCTCATGTAATGCCCATAACACAGCTAAGCCTTAGTTGGAATTATCTGTAATGAACCTCTTTCTGCCTGAATCGCAACAATTACAATTTAGAGAACACAACACCTTAACTGCTCAAAAGGTGTTGTTACTCTTACTACAACCACCTTCATTGGATATTCTCCCAAAGAAGGAACAACCCCATAAGCTAACCTATTACCAGTTCACTCTACTCATTCCTCTGACTGTTAATCACACCTTTTTTTTGCATCCTGACATTTGCGTTTGAAGAAAAGATGGTAATGACTTTATATACTCATACACAAAGGAGATCCCTGACTGACCTGAAGACCCCTAATGACACCACACAATGTCCCTTAACAGCCCTTAATACATTTGAGAAACCCCTAGGACCCCCGACACATATTATAGAAATCCTATTTAAATATGGTAGTTTCTGAGGACCCCTAACTTTAGATGCCATTGATTTTTACCTTTTACTATAGACAGGCCTGATGAAAGTATTGTCATCAGTAGAAGTTGTATGTGTGTGTGTGTGTGTGTGTGTGTGTGTGTGTGTGTGTGTGTGTGTGTGTGTGTGTGTGTGTGTGTGTGTGTGTGTGTGTATGTGTATGTGTGTGTGTGTGTGTGTGTGTGTGTGTGTGTGTGTGTGTGTGTGTGTGTTTGCCTTTGCTTCACTTCTCTCAATCTTTGTGCCTGGTAGAGCGTTTATTTCCCCTTTTCCACATAAGTAATGTTCCTTCTTTCCTAGTGTGAGACGAACACTGCCTGCTGCCGCCCCTCCCTCTTTGTACACATCACTCCGTCCAACACAAACTCTTCATCTCCTACTCGTTCATTTTTCCTATGTTCCTCGTATCTCTCCCTTTCCCCTATACTTTGCCTCCATTTGCTCATTACCACCCTTCTTCGATTTCCCTTTTCTTCCATCCCTCAGTTTCAACCTATCCCACCTTCATTTCCCCTTTCCTTTTTCGTTTTTCCCTTCCTTCCCTCGCTCCCTCATTTCTTGTTTCACCTTTGCCATCATCTCCTCTCCCCTTCCTTCTCTCAAGTCCAGTCTGACAACCACTCCCGCCTCTCCTCAACCACCCCATCCTTCCCTAGATATAACACACACACACACACACACACACACACACACACACACACACACACACATACAGACACACACACACAGACACACACACACACACACACACACACACACACACACACACACACACACACACACACACACACACACACAGACACACACACACACGATCATGCGCTGCACCTGTGATGACTATGCTGCATTGAAGTAAACAAAAGTAGGAAAGAAGTGTAGACCATACCTTCTGAGGCTCTACGTTATTACACAAGAAGTCGGACAAAACTGGCACAAATCCCCCTCGTCTTAGTATAGTATAGTAATTTGCAAGGAATGTCAGTCAGTGGAAGGTAATAAGGAGGAGCTTGAGTCTTGCACGGTGAGCCATTTGATCATATGTTTGCATCCTGCATGGACCAACTATAGAAGGCACTCGGTGGAGAGTCTACTGTCTTATTATGATGGTGTGCAAAAGTTCGGTCCCTCAGCCAACCAAACACATTGTGACTGAATTAATTCTTTGTGGTTCGAAAGACATAAAAATTTTCGCCATTTATTTACGATCTGTTGTTTAGTCTTTCGAACTACGGGCGATTCTGTTATATTGTGGCTGGCTGAGTGAACGAAATTTTGTGCACGTTATTGTAGCATAGTTATGGTTAAAAGTCCTGCACCTGGTGATTAATTAAAGCGAGCTATTTGAGTGTATCTTAATGGACCAATATTACAGACACCAGCAGTTAAAGTCTCGCATCATATTTCGAGGCCATTTCATTCGAAGGTGTTGCAGAACGATTGACCGTGATTGTACCATCACAAACGTCAAAAATTGAGTCTACGGACATACCCAACCCACATTTCACGATTATACTAAACAAAGAAATGTGAATTATATCCACTCCTGACTTTGATCTGTGACGTGTATTCACTATACTTTAATCATTGTTTGGTTAAATAATGTACAATCATCCTGTGAGGTTTAATCAAAATAGTTCAGAAAAGTTTTAGAATGATATTGTACACTTACCAACAAACAAAGAATTAAACAGATAAGCATAAGCTTTTAAAACATTTATAAACTATCGCAAATGAAGATGCAATAACCCCCTCAGTAGTGCAAACAATGTTGTACAGCGACTCTGGGCTATGATATAAGTCACCCTATTAAGGGACCCCGTAATGTAGTAAGAAAATTGGAGGTTTAGAGAGTCCTTCAAATATTGTCACGAAACACCACCTATATGGAAGGAGCTTGTTTCGTGGCATGGGTAGGAGGAATCAGAAGCAACCAAATCTCATACACGTTCACAGGTTCCTTAATACATACATTACCACACAGCATAACAACACACTCATTCATTAATTATTACCATCGCCTACATGTTTACAGTCGTGGTGGTTGTAAATACTGTAAGCCCATACAAGAGTGAATGGCCTATCCTCTTTAATATAATTCACTTTCGTTCATGTGGAGGAGAGTTACAGTAATCCCATACAGGAGTGACTGGCTTATCCTCTTTAAAATTATTCCCTTTCTTTCATATGGATTAAATCACATATTGAATTTAATGACATATTGAAATCACGCTCTAGTGAATCAAAGACATCATATTGAAGAAGTTAGATATTAGATGCTGCATTGGGCCTTTACTAACCTAATTTATTTTACCTGGGATTACACTACCCTTTCCTCCAAACTAATTCACACAACAGAATACCTATAGATTTATGTAGTTTATTTGTCAAGTTTCAGGGCATAGTTGGGTAGAAATCAGTAGTCTCCCAAAAAAAAAAATCTGAAAGTATAATTATCATCATCCTGCCAACACGTCACTTAAGGGGAGTAAGTAACCTGCTGTGGACAAATTGGAGCATATGTAGCCCTCCAAACTCTATCAAAAAACAAACGAACAAATCTATGCAATCTTATAGGGAGGGATTCTGTTTCCTGGCATAGTTTGGAGGAATCAGAAGCTCCTAATTTTCGACAGCCGGTTACTCACCTTAATTAACACCTGCCGGAGAAATTTCTGTGTGTGTGTGTGTGTGTGTGTGTGTGTGTGTGTGTGTGTGTACATGGGTGTGTGTGTGTGTGTGTGTGTGTGTGTGTGTGTACATGAGTGTGTGTGTGTGTGTGTGTGTGTGTGTGTGTGTGTGTGTGTGTGTGTGTGTGTGTGTACATGGGTGTGTGTGTGTGTGTGTGTGTGTGTGTGTGTGTGTGTGCAATAGTCACGTAAGTCTTGTGTTGACGTCAGCACCTTGCCTTGTCTATGCCTGATTCATCTCACCAATACGTCAATTGCAAAACAGACAACCACGGACTTGTGTTGTATAATATTTCAGTTTTTCTCTTCAATTTGTCGTTTAATTAAGGAGAGAGTATAATTATATGGTGGTGGTAAATCTGGAGTAACTATTTCCTTCGAGTAATTCCAGGCAACAAGCCACTATTATTTTTGTTAATCTGGCCCTGTTTCCTGATATATTTTGGAGGAATCAAGGCACTCCAATGTACCAAAAGTGTATTTTCACCTTAATTAAATTTAAAGCATTAAATGGTTATTATGTGTTATTGCGCTCTCCTCTTTAATAATTCATACTGTCATTGTATTAATCTAGAAAAGTTTTAAATTATTTATACCGTATTCTTTCCAAAAACTCATACGGTTATCGTTTCAAATTAATAGTCGAAAAAGCTACGATATTTTTTTTTCTCTTCTTCAGTAAATTATAATTCTGGTTAAGGTATTCATCAGAGGAACATAATGAACTACATGAATATTGTTGTTGTATTCATATCTTATTCCTTCCGAGACATGGAGTATAATTATGCTTGCTTAGAGTAAATGAAGCAATGAATGAATTAAGTTTGTCAGTTTAGAATACCACACCATGTTAAGGAGAGATTCTCTTGTTGATAAATCTGAAGCAACTAATTCCTCCAAACGATGCCATGAAACAGACCCCTATTAGGAAGTAACATTAAGGGGGTGCGGGAGAAGGGGACAGGCTTAGGGGGGGATAGGGGGTGAGGGAGCAGGGGACAGGCATGGGGGGGTTTTGGGAGGTGCGGGAGTAGGGGGACAGGCTTGAGGGGGGGGGGGGGTTAGGGGGGTGTGGGAATAGGGGACAGGCTTTCTACCCACCCCAAACCTGTCCCCCTACTCCCGCACCCCCCTAAACCCCCTCCCCAAGCCTGTCCCCCTACTCCCGCACCCCCCTAAACCCCCTCCCCAAGCCTGTCCCCCTATTCTCGCACCCCCTTACGGTCTTCTGTTTTATGGTGTAGTTAGGAGAAATAATTAGTCTTCCTTCCTATTCACCAACAAGAGTTTCTCCTCTTAATTAACAACTCCGTGTATCTATAATGCTCAGGGTTGTATTATTACGAACTGAATACTGGCTCAACCCCTCGTTAGGTTAGGTTAGGTTAGGTTAGGTTAGGGAAGATGATATGCTAGTTTAATGAGCTGGGAAAGGCACATGAGACTATTTTTAAGGATATCCTATTGTCAGTTTTTTCGCTACATCCCAAAAAAGCGTAGTAATGAGTTTTTTTGGCCTGCACCCCCAAGAGCAAAGGGTCGAACCTGTATTTAGTTGGTAATAATATCCTCTGGGTTATCTCTCTCTCTCTCTCTCTGTGTAATTACTCCGATGAATAGAAGTGTTTTGATAGGTCCCAGCACAAAGGGCCGTCCGTATGCAAGAACATTCCTGGTGTTGGCGTGGTGCCGGTACGATGCCTCCATAGACACGTTACAGAGCCATTGTTGTGGTACCATGCCATCGGCAACACTACGGATATTCTTGTACAACGTGTCGTGACCTGTAAGTAGAGTTTATATATAGTTCGTCTGGTGCACCCGTCCATGTGGGTTTTAGCATTATATATGATAGCTTTCATATCATAGGTCAGGTTCACCTATCTTACTCCCTTTCTCGTGGCAGGTTATCCACATGGATCAATGATTTGCCACCTGGATTCAACCGTTTAGCCTGGCATAGACCAACTTACCATTATAGGTGTCGAATGATTATTAATTAAGAATATATATATATATATATATATATATATATATATATATATATATATATATATATATATATATATATATATATATATATATATATATATATATATATATATATATATATATATATATGTGTGTGTGTGTGTGTGTGTGTATTGTTGTAGTCCATTAACTGTTTCCTGTTTCTCGTATTTTAATTTTGTTATTATTCATATCCTATGCATAGAATTATATTGTATGCATATTATGCATTCATTTTTCATTGATTTACTATTATTTTTATTTTCAAAGCTATCAACATTATGTGAAAGTTTTAAACATTTCCAATTATGGATGCAGACTGCAAACCCTGACCTTGGAAGAGTGACAGGGAGAGACAGAGAATGGGGGGAAGATGAGGAATAACAGATTGAATAACAGCGGCACTGACTCACTCAAGGGGGAAATGTCAACGTGAGGGACAAACCAATAAAGGGGTGTAATACTGCAAGGTCAAGGTAACGGTGTGCAGGGAAACAGACTATCCATGTCACTCATCCTCGGCCCCCTGTTAATAGTACCGTTATGTATATATATATATATATATATATATATATATATATATATATATATATTGTTTCTCTATTTTTTATGTGGTCTGGTTTCGTCTGAGCTCTTGTCGATGCTTTTGTTTCTGTATCTGTTGTTGGTTTGTTTTCGATGTTGCTGTTGTTGCTTTGTTGTTCTGTTTACTATAACTGCGTTCTTAAAAATCGTCTTTGTGCAGCGAGAATCCATTAATATATTTAATACCCTAATAAGAGATAATGGTATTATCGTACGACATTTTCTCTAGCGTAAAATCCACCATTTCTCTAAGTACCGCCAAGTGTCTCGCTCGTACAAAATATTAATTATCTCTTCACGTCACCAGTGTCAGTGTTGTGCTGCAGATGTGTGAAGTTTGACTAACACGAAAAGATGCAAATCACAGAACAAAGTTTTTTATTTTCATCTATATATGTAAACTTTGATTCTGTGTGTCCTTGTATCCCACCTCTCAGTGAAAAAAGGTATGGAGGGAGAGAAAAATTAGGTTCTGTAGAAAATGTTAAAGGAGAGACAGACAGACAGATAGATAGAAAGACAGGGAAGAAAGAAAGACAGACAGGCAGAAAGACAGACAGGCAGACAGACAGATAGACAGGCAGAAAGAGAGAGAGAGAGAGAGAGAGAGAGAGAGAGAGAGAGGCTGAGCAGTAGGAAAGTGACATGAAGGTTAATGTGTATCTGCATTACAAAGTGAAGAAAATGGTAGGAAAGAAAGACAGGGAGTGAGGGAGGGAGACAGAGAGACAAAGAGGCAGAAACAGATGTACAGGCAAATGTATAATTATCAAGAAATGGGAAAACAAAGATAGATAGGTAAAATGATTGATAGATAGATAGGTAGATAGATAGATAAATAGATAGAGAGATAGATAGATAGATTGATAGATAGATAGATAGATAGATAGATAGATAGATAGATAGATAGATAGATAAATTTAAAGACAGATACATATTGCTTCTTTGATTGATTAATAGACATAGAAGGCATAAAGAGGATAAATATAGATATAGAAAGATTTATTCGACTAGCTTGGGTTAGTGATATATGGCTATACCCGGTGAGGGAGGAAGATAACTATGTATGGAGAGCCACAATCAAATAACCAACGATACTTTCCTTCCATCACATCATGCAAATAAATCAGTATCATATCAAAATATAATCATACAACACCTTATGTCAACTCAACCCCCTCAATTATTATTATTATGAGGTGCTGCAAAATTATACACGTGTTGTTCTTTAATAACAAGATATTTGCTACGATGGAAGGAAAGTGTCTGTGGATATTTGATTGTGGCTGTACCTTAGCTTGATATGAGCGGATTTACAGCTACAACAACACCATTTTGTGATCTCAATCCTCCACCAAGGCTGATCAGTGAATTATCCCCCTAAAACCTTATGAAAGTCTTAGGAGAAAGTCACCAATATTTCATGTACGTTCTTAACATCGCAAATAAAAGTTGTAAAGATTAAAATCAATATATCTCCCAAAGATTAAGCTGCTCTTGTTGTGAATCATGATGCCCAACTTTTCATAAGATTCTCCATATAACCTTTTGGGAAATCCTGCTAACAGAACAGATACAAACAAACAAACAAACAAACGAATAAACAATCATATAAACAAACAAACAAACAGATAGGTAAAGAAGCGAAATCAATCACATAACCTCCTTTTGCATTTATAAAGAGACATTTAAAACAAGTAATTTCAAGGTAATGCCAATGAAAGAGCACCAAATAGAAAGATGAGGGAAGAAGAGGCAGAAAAAGGACCATTACCTCTACCACCATTACCCTCCCCCCACAACGACCAACACCACCACTACCACTACCACTACTATTACTACGACCACCACCACCACTATTACCACTACCACCACTATCATCACTACCACCACTACCACAACCCCCCCCCCTCACCACCACCACCACCACTACCACTATTACCACTACCACTCCCTCAATAATAAAGGAGTCACGGTTTAGGTAGGGGTAGGCTGGTAGAGGGGTTGATAGGGTAGAGGTAGGATGGATGGTTGGTTGGTTGTACGTGAGGGGAGGCAGGCAATGTTACTTTCGGCCCACCCACTCACCAACTACACCGTGTCAATGCCCTGAAACCGTGTGTGTGTGTGTGTGTGTGTGTGAGAGAGAGAGAGAGAGAGAGAGAGAGAGAGAGAGAGAGAGAGAGAGAGAGAGAGAGAGAGAGAGAGAGAGTGAGTGTGTGTGTGTGTGAGTGAATGTGTGTGTGTGAGTGAATGTGTGTGTGTGTGTGTGTGTGTGTGTGTGTGTGTGTGTGTGTGTGTGTGTGTGTGTGTGTGTGTGTGTGTGTGTGTGTGTGTGTGTGTGTGTGTGTGTGTGTGTGTGTGTGTGTGTGTGTGTGTGTGTGTGTGTGTGTGTGTGTGTGTGTGTGTGTGTGTGTGTGTAGATTAACGATGCAAAAATCCTGCTTTAAGTAATATTTTCTCTCCAGTCACATAAGACCAACATTGACATACAAGACACATTAACCACCTGTGCAGAAAAAATCCATTCACTTAATTAACCTCTTATTATAAAACCTGTACAATCAGAATACACCCACGTACTACAATACCATTAATCAATACATACCCATCTGCAGTACATAATCACCCACCTAACCACCTGCAGTTACATATTCACCCACTTATCCATCCATTTACTTACACTATATACTTACCCTCCCACTCAAGAACCTACTTACTATACATACTCACCCACCTAACCACCTGCAGTTACATATTCACCCACTTATCCATCCATTTACTTACACTATATACTTACCCTCACACTCAAGAACCTACTTACTATACATACTCACCCACCTAACCACCTGCAATACATATTCACCCAATTATCCATCCATGTACTTACACTATATACCTACCTTCCCACTCAAGAATCTATATACTGTACATACAAACTTGCAGCTACAGCATCTTTAATTAAGTCATCTGATATTGAAATACATCCATTAACTCCCCAGGGCCTGATAATATAGAGTATTGAGATTTATAAGGATGATGCTGTTACTATATATACTGTTCTGTCTAGCACATGAATATTGACCCTCCCACACACACACACACACAATAACTGCTGACACCCACTCACACCCACCTCCACAGAAAGTTATTGTTAGAATTGAGATGTAAAGTAATTGAAATGGAAGTTCTGAGAATTTTGTATGGTAGGAGGAAAGATGAGTGAATGACGTATTAAGGTGATTGAGGTATGAGGAGAGTGGGGTAGTATGAGATGAGAGGAAAGAGTTAGGACACAAGAGACATAAAATGGGAAATAGAATAAGGCGTTGGGAAAGAGAGGTGAGACATGAGACGAAAATATACTGTGTGAGAATAGAGATATGAGATAAGGAAAATACGACAAATCTTTTAAGGACCCCCGTGATGTAGTCAGAAAATTGGAGGTTAGATAGTCCTTCAAACATTGACACGAAACACCATCTACATTAATTAAAGGACCTTGATTCGTGGTATAGTCAGGAGGAATCAGAAGCCACCACCCGATCTCATACACGATCACAGGGTCCCCAAACAACAGACATCGAATTTTATGTATGTTAAATTTCTAAGGTGTACAAAACAGATTAATAAGACCCGATACCAGAGTGACTTTCGTACTAGAAGGGACAACGAGACATAGAGGAGGGGGGAGGGACAGTAATTACAAACGAAATAGATGGGAAGGGTTGATGAGTTGATGAGAGGAAATAGATATACAGTACTCTGGTCTAAAGGGGTGACAAAAATCTTAAGTAACTGCCCAATTCTACAAGGATATTAGAAGGAGATATCAGGGAAAAGGATAATCAAGGAGGCAAAATATACAGTAAGGTGTAGCAAGCAGCACGTTGGGAAAGAAGGAATGACGTGGAAACTGTGAGGTGTGAAGAAGTTCGTCAGGGAGGCTGGTTCAGTGACGTCTGGGAAGTGTGTGTGTGTGTGAGAGAGAGAGAGAGAGAGAGAGAGAGAGAGAGAGAGAGAGAGAGAGAGAGAGAGAGAGAGATGGATGCAGAACTTCTCTCTGTCTTTCTCTATCATAGTTATTATTATTATTATTATCATTATTATTATTATTATTATTATTATTATTATTATTATTATTATTATTATTATTATTATTATTATTATTATTTTTATTTTTATTTTTATTTTTATTTTTATTATTATTTTTATTATTATTTACTCTCAGCATACTAGTCGAGTGTAGATTCGTTCGTTCTTCATGAGTGAATCCTGTAATTCGTGAGTGCACCATTTCCTTCTTTTTACGGAATGTATCCTATATTTGGTTAGTATCTTTCGTTTTCTCTTTCTTTCTCTCTTTCTCTCATTCGCATTCTTGAGAGTAATTTTTGTTTCTTCAGTGTTTACGTCATGATCTTATCCATGGTTAAGGACCCTGTGATCGTGTATGAAAATTGGAGGCTTCTGATTCCTCCTGACTATGCCATGAAACAAGCTCCTTCCATATAATTGGTGTTTCGTGGCAATATTTGAAGGACTCACTAACCTCTTTTTGGAATATTGGAAGGCCAGTAAATTTCTCCAAACTATGCCACGAAACAGATCCCCTATTGAGGTGAATTGCTTTCCGGATAGTTTAAAGGAATTGGTGGCGCTCCAGTTTACCAAAAAAAAGAGGTTCTTCCTTTAAGGGACCCTTTGATGTAGTCAGAAAATTGGAGGTAAATGAGTCCTTCAAATAATGTCACGAAACACCACTTATATGGAAGGAGCTTGTTTCGTGGCATGATCAGGAGGAATCAGAAGCCTCCAATTTTCAAACACGATCACAGGGTCCTTAATATTGTTTACTCATATCAATGAATTAACTCACTGACTCTCAGCCACTTCTTCCAAAACTCCCATCCATCCCTGACAAGTGTGGTTAAGACTGGAATAATTTTTAAGGGATATGGTAAAAAAAAAAAAAAAAAAAAAATTGGAGATAAACGAGTCCTTCAAATATTGCCACGAAACACCACCTATATGGAAGGAGCTTGTTTCGTGGCATGGTCAGGAGGAATCAGAAACCTCTAATTTTCAGACACGATCACAGGGCCCTACAGTGCTAAAAATGTATACGGGTAAGACACTTAAAAAACCACTTCTCAAATGCTGTCGCTGGAAAACACGCAATAAAACTCGAGTCCAGAAACGTGAGGTGGTGTTGCGTGTCGTGATTTTCTTTTGTTAGCCTTTTTCCCCGAATAGATATGGTGACACTGTGATTGCAAAGAATATTGGCTCCCGTCCCGTGCACAACAGAAACACGTGACCTCCTCCTAGTAGGGTTGCGAGAGAAAGACGGTTTGTTAACAGCTCTTCCTTCCCACTCCCGGTTGCTCTTCCCGCCCACACCCATAACAAGACGTAACCCTAAAATAGTAGTCCATTATTACATTATTTAAGTTATGTTATAGTTGTCAAGGATCCGTATGTAGTGCTTTGTAATACTCATAATCTTATTCTTCTTCTTCCCCTCCTACCCCTTCTCTTCTTCCACTCCTCCTCCTCCTCTTCCTATTATTATTATTATTATTATTATTATTAGTAGTAGTAGTAGTAGTAGTAGTAGTAGTAGTAGTAGTAGTAGTAGTAGTAGTAGTAGTAGTAGTAGTAGCATTTTCTTCCACCTCCTCCTCCCTCTCCTCCTCTTCCTCCCTTTCCTCCTTCCCTCTCCTCCTCCTTCCCCTTTTCCTCCTCCATTCTTACTCTCCTACTCTTCCTCCTCCCTCTCCTCCTCCATCCCTCTCCTCTTTCTTCCCCTCTTCCTCCTCCTTCCCTTCTTCATCCTCCTTTCCTACTCCTCCTCTACTCCCACATCCCCCTCCTCATCTTCCTTCTTCCCCTCTTCTTCCTACTCTTCCTCCTCCTTCCCCTCTTCTTCCTCATTTACTCCTCCTCCTCCTACCCTTCCTCCTCCTCCTCCTCTCTTCCTCCTTTCGCTCTTCTTCCTACTCTTCCTCCTCCTTCCCCTCTTCTTCCTCATTTACTCCTCCTCCTCCTCCTCCTACTCCTCCTCCTCCTCCTCCTCCTCCTCCTCCTCCTCCTCCTCCTCCTCCTCCTCCTTCTACTCCCACAGCGTCACGTGTACAAATCACACATCAGATAACTAATGATATTCCTTTTCACCATTGCTAACTTTTGACACACTTTGGCACCATTATATACATGAGATTACCAACATTTTTCACTCCTTTTCTATTTCCTCTCGTTCGTTTCCCTGTATTTTATTCTTATTTCTTTTTTGGACTTTATGCCTATTGACTACCAGGGTCATCCCAGTGGGAGTATGAAAGTTCAGCGAACGAATAGAAATAGAAATTCATAATAATGATAATAATAATAATAATAATAATAATAATGATAATAACAATAATAATAATAATAATAATAATAGTAATAATAATAATAATAATAATAATAATAATAATAATAATAATAATAATAATAATAATAATAATAATAATAATAATAACAATAATAATAATAATAATAATAATAATAATAATAATAATAATAATAATAATAATAATAATAATAATAGCAATAATGATGATAATAATAATAATAATAATAATATTAATGATAATAATAATAATAATAATAATAATAATAATAATAATAATAATAATAATAATAATAATAATAATAATAATAATATAATGATAATAATAATAATAATAATAATAATAATAATAATAATATATTATTATTATTATTATTATTATTATTATTATTATTATTATTATTATTATTATTACTATTATTATTATTATTATTATTATAAATATAAATATAAACACCCTCTTTCTGCCTGTGGTCACCTCTCCACCTCTCTGTTTAGGCTTTTACAGTATATTTATTTATTTACAGTATATTTTAGTTAGTTATTTTACATTATATTTATTTATTCTTACTTCGACTCTGGACTTATAAAGAAATGACAAATACAATAGTGTCTCTTTTAGCAGACAGTAAAATATACAGCCACTAATCACACACTCCCTTTCTTCTTGCTATTCCTCTACTAATTCCTCCCTCCTCTCATTCGTATCCATCTACCAATCTCTCTCTCATACCTTTTCATCATCAAACCAATCCCTTCCTCCTCGCTTTTCTATTCAGCAACCAATCCCTCCCTCCCTCCCACATTCCTATACAGCTTCCAATCCCTCCCTCCTCTCATTCTTATATTCCTTTACCAATCCCTCTCTCCATCCCTCCTTCCTATATTCGTCTACCAATTCCTTCCTCCTCTCATTACTACTACTACTACTACTCTCATTACTACTACTACTACTACTATTACTCTCATTACTACTACTACTACTACTACTCTCATTACTACTACTACTATTACTCTCATTACTACTACTACTACTACTATTACTCTCATTACTACTACTACTACTACTACTACTACTACTACTACTACTACTACTACTACTACTACTACTACTACTACTACTACTCTCATTACTACTCTCATTACCGTACTACTCCTCTCATTACTCTTCAGCTACCAATCCCTTCCTCCTTCCCTCCCACCTTCCTTCCTTACCTCCCTCCTTCTCTTTTTGTGTACTGTACCAATATGTCACGTGACCCAACTAACTGAATAAAGAAACCCCATTCAGGGAACAACACAACACAACACTTCTATACTAGTAACTTTCTGAGGGTATTATCAGAGGCAACAACAACTAGTTAACCTTCATATCATACCACCAAGATTCATGCCATTTACCTCAAGACGTCTGGTAGTTTTCTGAAGGTATTATCAGCAGAGGCAACAACTAACCTTCATGTTACAACTATCTTCCTGTCATTGCCCTCAAGACGTTGTAGTGTTGCCGGCTACACAATGATGCCTCGTCTCCTCTTAATGATGTTTACGAAATATTGTGTTGATGCCTCCAGCCAGCACCTCCTTCAACCACTTTTATTCCTACTTTCCTATAAAGTTTCCTTGTGCGTTCATTATAACAAACAAGGTGGTGTTATTTTCTATCTGTTTTTCCAACCGGAGTACCCGGTGGGAGTGGTGGGTGGGGAGGATACTAGCTTGTCCTTTATCTATCTGTTCCTTTAAACAGGTAACCTCGTAAAAGGCCACTATGGGCCTTCTGTTGCCTGTAAGCTACTTCCTTTGTATTCTTTTATATTCCTTCCTTTGCTCTTTTCAAATTTTCTTCTCCTCCTCCTCCTCCTCATCATCATCATCATCATCATTATTATCACTTTCCTCTTCTTAATTATCCTCCTCCTGCCTTTCCTCTTTCACCTCCCTTTCCTCTTTCGCCTCCCTTTCTTCCTCCTCTTCCTCCTGCCTTTACTCCGCTCCTCCCTGTCCACCTCCTCCTCCCTTTCCCCCACCTCCTCCCTTTCCTCTTTCACCCCCCTTTCCACCTCCTCCATTTCCACCTCCTCCTCCCTTTTCTCTTTCACCTTCCTTTCCACCTCCTCCTCCATTTCCACCTCCTCCTCCTCCTTCCTTTCCCCTTTCTCCTCGTAAATTTTCTCTTTCACCTCCCTTTCCCTGTCCTTCTTCTCCTTGTCCCTTTCCTCTTTCACCTCCCTTTCCTCTTTCTCCTCCTTTTCCCCCCTCCTCCTTCCTTTCCCCCTCCTCCTCCCTTTCCTCCTCCTCCTCCCTTTCCTCTTCCTCCTCTCTTTCCTCCTCCTCAACTTTCCATGGAGGTTAATTGCACACCTTCTTCGAAACTCGTCACGTGGCTTGCTATCACTCACATTCCTTTTTCATATATATATATTTTTTTTTTTTTTCCATCTCGCCTCTTAACACACACCCCACGTTCGTTGTCCTTTTGTTTTTATGCATTTGATACCTTTTTTTTTTCTCTCTCTCTCTCTCTCTGTTTTTTATCCCTTTTCTTTTCCTTTTTCCTCTGTTTTGTCTCCCTTTTTTACGTCTCGTTTTCCCTTCATTAGTTTTTCGACTCCGCTTGTTGTTCACTGTCCTTAATTTTTATATTCCCTCGTAGTATCGTATTTACCTTGGCCCCGTAATGTACTTTTTATATTTATTTTCTCCCGCCGTCTTTTATCCCGTATTTTTTTTTTTTTTTTTATTATTTCCTGTTTACTTCCTGGTCGACGAGGATTTTCCACTGATGTCATGAATTGTCTAGCGTTCGTCCACGATATAATTATTATGTTGCTTCATTAAAGGGGTAGTATACAGTGTTGGTGAATCTGGAGTAACTGATTCTTCCAAACTATTCCAATTAAGCAACAGGACACCATTATTTTTGCCATTATTCTGGTCCTGTTTCCTGGCATAAGTTTGGAGGAATCAAGGTACACATAATTATGTAACAAAAGTGTACTACCCCCTGAACACATCACTCGCTGTTGATGTCAAAGAGTTCATTAAAATATTCCTCAAGGGGTTAGTATACTTTTTTATACATTGAAGTGCCTTGATTCCTTCTACTACCATCATGAGTGTAAATACCATTACCACTACCACCTCACGTGTCTCCACCACAATCATTAGGTGTACATCATCACTACCTTCACCACTGTCGTCCCTCCCTCCCTCTTCTCACCTTTATCCATCCCTCCATCTCTCTCTAAGTGATCTTTGTAATTCCCTTCTCATCCTTTCTTCCTTTTTTTTCTACTTCAGTTTATTCAGGAGTCTTTTTCGTTCAATTTTTTTCTTCTTCCTAATGTTTATCTTCTTTGTCTATACCCTGTCTATCCCTGTCGTTATTCTCACCTTTCTCTTTCTCCTTATTATCCTTGTTATAATCATTAACTCTTCCTCCTTGTCCACCATCCCTCCCTCTTTTTTTCTCCACGTGTAAAAAGCTTTTATGGATGGGTCTATCTAAGTGAGGAGTTGAGAGTCCTCTACCTCCCATAGCTCGCTCTTTCTTACTCTCCTGCTTATTGTTCTCTTTTTCTACTAATTAGGCGATGTGGCGACCCCAGCGTCCACCGTCAGCAAGGGGGACACTTTGTTACTAATCGGTGGCGGTGCAGTCAGCCTCGGAGGAGAGGGTAACCCTGGGTAACCCTGTCCTCTGTTACAGGCGTGGGGATGTGGTGACCCCATCGCCCACTGTTTACGGTGCAATGGCCGCGGAATGAGGGGCTCGGGGAACCCCTCCTCTGTAAGATTTCCTTAACAAAGGGCTACCTCCAGTGTGAGATAAAGGCCTGTTATATGTATGTATATATAATGTATAAACAGTAAACTACAGTATTTTGATCAGTTTTTTACATGCAGCGCAACCCTATGTAGCAAGTAATCTCTATTTTTAATGCCCTTTTCTAATCAGAATAAGTGGCGAAAGAGATGACGTCATTATTTTCCTCTCTAAGTCAATATCCCGTCCGTCTATGTATGGCTAAACGCTGGAATCCAGGGAACTAAACATCCATCCATGCACACGACTAGCTTGACACCAGAAAGAGAATGGGATAGTTGTCGCCTGCCTCTAAAGTAGGAGATAATACACTAATAAGGAGATTTTCAGAGACCGGGGCACCAGACAAGCTATGAACTCTTCGGAGTGTTCACGGAATGTTCATCGGCGTGGTTACACAGAAACTCCAAATGGCCAGGATCTGTTATTTGTACTATAATTATGGCCTAATTATTAATCCTTAACTCTCATCTCTCAATCCTTATCTTCATCCTCGTTCTCTTCTTCCCCCTCCCGCTCCATTTCTTCCTCTTCCTACTCCTCCCTCATCTCGTGTCCCATTTTCCTTATCCCCTCCCATCATAATATGGCCTTAATTTCCTCGAACCCAATTAGTGGCAAACAACACCTCATTGCAAGATTTTTCCCCTCCTTGTCAGAACTTTACTGAAGGTTGTTGTCACCAAGAAGAGAGTTTGTTTTTTCTTTCGTTTCCTAATTACTACCTTAGGTCACGCGATGAGGGAGTCACGTGGTATGTCAGAGCCGCCGCGTGACTGACTATAACCTATGTGCAGTGAGTGTTAGGTGCGGGGAAAAAATTATTATGTGTGTGTGTGTGTGAGTTATTGGATCCTTGGAATTATATTATGTTACCCGGGTGACTATTGAAATGTTGATGTGCTGTTGTATAATGGGCTCTCTGCACGTGAAGAATCAACTGAGAGATGGAGGTAATGAAGGTTTGAAAGCAATAGGGGAAAGTCAAGTAAATGAGAGTGAGGGAGGCAAAGAGAGATTACACGCATGCACAGAGAAACGAAGGAGGAGAAGTAGAGTGGTAGATTAATGCTAGGTACACTCCCCTTTCGCTTGTACAGCCACAGTCAAATAACCACCTACACCTTCCTTCCATCGTGCAAATAAATCAGCATCATATCAGAATATAATCATACAACACCTTACGTCAACTCAACCCCCTCAATTATTATTATGAGGTGCTGTAATACAATACACGTGTTGTGCTTTATTACCAAGATATTTACTACGAGGGAAGGAAAGTGTCGGTGGATATTTGATTGTGGCTGTACAGTATACACGGTTACTGGATATGATCAATTTATGTGGTGAAATACATACGACAAGACTGCTTTTGTTGGTATACTTGAATGGCAACGTGATCTGTATACCCCATGCATCAACCTCATTTCCAAGGACGTGAAACCTTTGTATGGCATTGTGATTTAGACGCCTGAGTGATGAAGAGATAAACATCGACAAAAAGGTGCCAGTATTTATGCCATCACTCCCCCTTCACACCCACACACCATGGACCTCTTGAATGAGTGAAAATAGGAAGTAGAAGAAGAACATGGCGGAAGAGAAAAGGGATGCGGGTCAAAGTCGAACTTACTCTTGGACTAATTACCACTACCATTCACTTCCTACCAACAATAGCAACACTACTATGATAGATGATAGTAATTTAAAAGTAGTGGTTGGTAATGAATGGTAGGTGACAGACAACACAGGGGTCATACGGTGTGTGTGTGTGTGTGTGTGTGTGTGTGTGTGTGTGTGTGTGTGTGTTAGATATGATGGATGAATTAATGTAGTTAGCTGATTGGACCAAATATTTGTTGTAATATAGCATCACTGATTTTTATTTGACACATTAAACACAATTACTCATCATATGGTTTGTTGATATTGTCGTTGATTAGAGCCCGATGGTCCATTATTATAAATTGGTGTTTTTTAACAGGGGAAGTATAGGGTACACACAACCTAACTAGAAAACAATATTAAATCGTTCATTTCTCAGTATTAATTCTCCTGTATGTTTGATAAGTGAAATGATAAGTACGAGAATTGGGCACATTTTACCCACAGACGTAATATGTTATTGTCTTCTTACTAACTCCAAACGATTATTTCATTGCTTAGTCAGAGGCTGTCTAAGAGATTATATATATATATATATATATATATATATATATATATATATATATATATATATATATATATATATATATATATATATATATATATATATATGCTTCGACACAGGTCTTTGTTTGTTTGTTTGTGGATTGCGAGTGTACAGTACATTCATGATATCAATTATTTATATATATATATACTTAATTTCTGATAATTATTTTACTCGTATATGTAAACATATTTCTGATATTTTCTATATATACATATTTTTGACAAGCTTTTGTTTACATTCACTCAACATTGGTGTCTATATCACACACTCTCAAATGTTACAAAGAACACTAAAATTCAGTTGAAATAGTTACCTCGGTCATGTATCGTGTGAGTAACTATATATGGGAAGGGTAATATGGGAAGTATGGAGGGGTAACATATTGGTATTATAACATTATTGACACACAGACGGAATGCAGCTTTATTATACATAGACTAAACACAATTTTGACATTCAAGGTACCGTAGTTTATATGGACGCATATTTATTGGCTTATACACATACACTTCTGACATTCACTCTATGCACACACATTTAGGATAACTAATTTATATATGCATTTTTCTTTTTTATATATACCGTAGTGTATAATATATGGCATTCATTTCTTGAGACTTTTTTTGTATATACACAAATTTTTTATAGATTATATATTCTGGTATATATAGATACTGCATATACTTACCTGAAAATTCTTATCTTATCTCTCCTTATCTCCGAGGGACAAAGGAAGAGTTATCAATAATTCAATACCAGCCATTTTTCCTGAATTAATAATGAAGGTACAGTCACGAGCACTAATAACTATATATACAGCTTTGGTGAATATTCCAATGGAGATCTTATTGTGCGTTATTTACTGTCTCTAGGTATTCGAAGCACACCTGAATTTCCTGAATACTTACTTACTAGTGTTCGTGAGTCTACGGTAATGTCGGCATAGTCATTCCTGCCAACTATGCCACGAAACAACCTTCATTACCAGAGGAAGTGTTTCACGGCACAGACTGGAGGAATCATGTTGTTGTTGAATATATTATGACATGTATAGTAATAGTAGGTCCTGGAGTATGACGATCCCTTTACTGATGAGATTATATCGTGTGCCAGATCTCGTGATCCAATAAGAAAATAAGAACAATAACAACAACAACAACAACAACGATAACATTTAATATTGAAAGAATAATAGTAATAATAATAATAATTTTTATCATTATTATTATTATTAGTAATACTAGTAGTAAACAGTAACATCAATAATAATACTACAATTTAATGATACCGGTTATTATAATTTTACTAGTAGTAGTAGTACTAGTAGTAGTAGTAGTAGTAGTAGTAGTAGTAGTAGTAGTAGTAGTAGTAGTAGTAGTAGTAGTAGTAGTAGTAGTAGTAGTAGTGGTAGTAGGCCTAGTGTAATAGCAGCAACAATAATTAATTACATCTATCATAATTTACAATTGCATGAAACGACACTGAAAATGATGTCACTGATAATATTATGTCATCGTTGATAAGAGCATCTCGTCCCTGATAAAACACGTGGGTTGTAGTATTGAGGTTGCTGTGATATCATGAGTTGGGAGTGACATCATTAAATAACGTCATGGATATTTGAGTGACGTCACCATTGCTACGTCGTGTCCAGATAACATTTTTTGGACACTTTAATTAGTTATCTGCCAGCAATAATTCTTTGAGCTTTAATTATGTTCGTGTTGATGATTAACTTGCTTTTTTACGCTGATGACGCAGAAAGGATGGAGTTTTAGGTAATGTTCGGTTTTTATATTGATACTATTATTATTTTTATTATTATTATTTTATTATTATATTTTATTTTTTATTCTTATTTTTAGCCTATTATTATTATCTTTATTATTATTATTATTATTATTATTATTAATATTATTATTATTATTTTTATTTTTATTTTTATTATTATTTTTAGCCTTTTATTATTATTATTATTATTATTATTATTGTTATTATTATTATTATTATTATTATTATTATTATTATTATTATTATTATTTTTATCCTATTATTATTATTATCCTATTATTATTATTATTATTATTAATATTATTATTATTATTATTATTATTATTATTATTATTATTATTATTATCAATATTATTATTATTATTATTCAGTAAGGACGGTAGGTTATGAGATTATGTACCCATGTTAATCCCCTTTAGAAATGAGCTTAAAAGGTTCTGATATTTTTAATGAATACCGTCAAAGGTCTTATCAGGGCACCTAATCAAATCAGCAGAAACGTGTCAACTTTTTTTTTACATGCAACATTAATTTGTTTCATTTTATTTTTTTATCTTGTTTTATTGATTTATATATATATATTTTTTTTTTATGTATATATATATATATATATATATATATTTTTTTTTTTTTTTTTTTTTTTTTTTTTTTGCACTGCTCTTGAACGTGGGAGATTATTTTACTTCTATATTACTTTCTCTCATATTTTCTTTCTGAACTTTTTCTATGCCTATATCGTGGTATAGAAAATATATGTACACTCTCCCAAAAAAGTATCGGCATTAAAACGAATGAAGGAAAACAACAATAAATGTAGCATTATGGTACATTGCTTTGAAACCTTACAGATAGTGGTATTCCTGCCGATCAGTTGCCAATTTTTGCATATTCGTATTGCTTCATGAGTCAGAGAAACTATAGTGGATGCAAATCGAAACATATTCGCATTTCTTTACCTATTAGAGAAATTTCAAATATTATCGTAAGATTTGCCCCTTTCTAATGCTGAAAACTCAGCTAATCCACACTGTAGTTGCCGAATGGTATATAACGTTATCTTTCTTTTTATTTATTTTATTTTATTTTTACTTTTTTTTATATACCTCTACCTCGGGACAGGAGACCGTCAGTCGTGGCCTGAGACTGAGGCCCCGAGATTATCGAGTGAAGCTTTGAGGTGTTGGTTGCTTCACATGTTTCTATATACACGTCACTTTCTGGAGAGGGCAATGTCTGTTTTTGTTTCTTTACAAAACCTTATTTAGAAGTATGAGAAGAAAAAGCATAAGCCTACTTAATCCTACTCTATGCTCTAACTGCATTATATTTAAGACAAAATACTACAGTTACAGCGAATCTACTCAAAGATTCCTTTTTGGTTAAAATCCGATTTGGTAACTTTATTCTCTGGGTTATCATTCTCATTATATTCAATAATCCAATAAATTCCCCCTCCCCCAAAATCATCAATCATTAAAATCACATAACTTATATCTGTAAAAATGAAGTCACAACTCTTACTCCACGACTTGCCTAATGCATGAATTATGTATGCTAAAGGATTTCACATTAGTACAGAAATGAGAGTCAACTCACTGGCAGCAGGAATACCAACCCCACAGTACAGTCATACATGTAGCTTCGATCTTTTCTCAGCAGGATCTAGCCAGCAATGCAGATACTTTTTTGAGAGAGAGAGAGAGAGAGAGAGAGAGAGAGAGAGAGAGAGAGAGAGAGAGAGAGAGAGAGAGAGAGAGAGGAACCAAACTAATGCATACAGTCATAAACAATCATCAAAATGCAATGAATGAATGAATGCTGTGAATGAAAAATTGATTAAGTTAACTAACCTGATGATATGAACGAATACATTAAGGGACCCTGTGATGTAGTCAGAAAATTGGAGGCAAATGAGTCCTTCAAATATTGCCACGAAACACCACCTATAGCGATGGAGCTTGTTTCGTTTCATGGTCAGGAGGAATCAGAAGCCTCCAACTTTCATACAAGGTCACAGGGTCCTTAATGCATATAAATAACGAAGGAAAACACAACGAATGCATGTATACCAAGAGTGAGCATACATAAGATGAAAGAATAAAAATGACATAATACCATAAATAAAGGAAGGAATAAAGGGAGAGATGAAAGACTTGGATGTGTGTGTGGGAGGAGATAATTATCCTGTGCTTAATGTGAAAACCAGACTCATTTTTGTGTGGATGTAGTTATGACGTGTTTGGTGTTTATAATAATCTTTGTAATATATATATAATACATATAAATAAACGTAGATAAATAAAAGTACATAGATAAAGTCATGGAAACTCTTATTATTGTTTTAGAAAGTATATAAATAAAAGTATGTAGATAAAGTCGTGCAAACTCTTATCATTGTTTTAGAATGTATATAAATAAAAGTATATAAATAAAATTACATAAATAAAAGTATATAAATAAAAGTTGGACCTATATAGATAAAGTCGTGCAAACCCATATCATTATTTTAGAAAGTATATAAATAAAAGTATATAAATAAAAATATATAGATAAGGAAAGTCGTCGTGCAAACCCATATCATTATTTCAGAAAGTATATAAATAAAAGTATATAAATAAAAATATATCGATAAAGAAAGTTGGTGACGTCAGCATCTGGGACGAGTGACCACAACCATGACGTCGGGGGTTGGATCTGATATATATTTTTAACACTCGTCGTTATCAGGGGACGTGCCATCTCTAGCCCCGTGGTACAGATAACGTCCCAATATAGCCTAGCCTAGCCTAGCCACGGACACCAGCCCAAAATAAGTTGTGCAGTCTTCTAAATATAATGATAATAATGATGTGTTCTTTGGGTTTGGGTTCGTTGTATTTACTGCATCAACGTCAGAGCCATTTTCAGAGGTGTTCATTATATTGTCCATGTGTCGTTGGGAAATTATTGTTATTATTGTTATTATTATTGTTGTTGTTGTTGTTGTTATTATTATTATTATTATTATTATTGTTATTATTGTTATTATTATTATTATTATTATTATTATTATTATTATTATTATTATAGAGACAGCCTAACACCATACATTAAAGTTTACAATACAAAATATGTACATGTGAAGCACCAGGGAATTGAATTAACAAAGCGCAGATTAAAATAAACAATAACCCTTAATTAAGCAACTACTAAAGTTTGTCGCATACTCCTCTGAATAAAACCAGGCGATTGTTGTTCATGTTGAGAGAGAAACACTACTGACGATCAAAAGGTAAATCTATAATACAGTAAAGTCTAGGCAACATAATATATTTCAGGTACAGTATAGTCTTCTTGGCAAAAAAAAAAGTCGAGTTCACCATGACACCTCCAGTAGTGTCAAATTGTCATGAGAAGAAATAGAAATGATCCAGGAGTTTTATCAAAGAAACTCGCGTCTCTTGGCATCAACCTGCTAGATTCTCTGGGTTATTATCCCTTTGTGTAATACCGCCGATGAAATGAGTGTTTGAAACCCCCTTCATGAAAAGTGTGGTGAACTGTCCATTGAATTAAAAGCCGTCACCTATCCCCCCCCCCTTTCTCTCTCTCTTTCTCGTGCCAAATTATCCATGTGAACAATTAAATTTTAGCCCCCTGGGTTTAGACTAGAGTTTAGACCGTGCATAAACGAACAGACCAACGGACGAACTAAAGGGTGGACACAAGTGCTGCTTATTAGTTAAAGGTTCTACAGACAACATGGGTGTGGTTGTCTTTAGATTCCTTGATTCCTTCCCTCCACTGACGGTCTACATTATACCGGTCTCTATGTATTTTTATCGAGTGAATGTGGAGAAGTTTGATATGGAAGGTAGTGATTGAGTATAAGAACTTATTCAGTATGTTATTTTGTTCTTACCAACTCTTCGTGCCCCATGTCTACTGGTTTCTCTCTCTCTCTCTCTCTCTCTCTCTCTCTCTCTCTCTCTCTCTCTCTCTCCACACACATGCATTCGTACACACAAGTCACTCATGATGCATTCAGGCACTTGCTCAACACACACACAAACACGTCACTCATGATGCATTCAGCACTTACTCAAGACGTATGCACTCACACACACTGAACGGATACATTCTCAAACACACCCACACACCCACACACAAACACACATACAAACACACACCAGGCGGCTCCTTCCCTCATCGTTTAGTGGTAATAGAACAATAATATCTATCATTGGTTAGGTGATTGTGATATGTTGGTGATGCTGTAGTTGTTGCTGATGTGTTGTTGCTGTTATCTTAGTGCTTATGTGTGACGATGTTGTGTTGTCAGATGTGATAGTGTTGTTGTGTTGTCAGCTGTGATGGTTTTGTTGTGTTGTCAGCTGTGATGGTGTTGTGTTGTCAGCTGTGATGGTGATGTTGTGCTGTCAGCTGTGATGGTGTTGTTGTGTTATCAGCTGTGATGGTGTTGTTGTGTTGTCAGCTGTGATGGTGTTGTGTTGTTAGTTGTGATGGTGTTGTTGTGTTGTCAGCTGTGATGGTGTTGTTGTGTTGTCAGCTGTGATGGTGTTGTTGTGTTGTCAGGTGTGATGGTGTTGTTGTGTTGTCAGCTGTGATGGTGTTGTTGTGTTGTCAGCTGTGATGGTGTTGTGTTGTCAGCTGTGATGGTGTTGTTGTGTTGTCAGTTGTGATGGGGTTGTTGTGTTGTCAGCTGTGATGGTGATGTTGTGCTGTCAGCTGTGATGGTGTTTTTGTGTTGTCAGCTGTGATGGTGTTGTTGTGTTGTCAGCTGTGATGGTGTTGTAGTGTTGTCAGCCATGATGGTGTTTTTATGTTGTAAGCTGTGATTGGTGTTTTTATGTTGTCAGCTGTGATGATGATGTTGTGTTGTCAGCTGTGATGGGGTTGTTGGTATGGTTGGTTGTAGTGGTGGGATGTGGTTGGCAGATGAGGCGGCATGTTGTTTTTGTTGCAATATTGTTGTTGTGATGATGGTGGTAATGTTTTGTTTTGGTGTTTTGTCTCTTGTTGTTGTGGTTGTCGTGGTGGTTTGGTTATGGAGGCAATACTGACGGCTAATTTGGTTTACCTAGAAGCGTCATGTGGGTAGTTGCTGCATGTGGAGGTGGTGGTGGAAGTGGTGGTGGTAATGGTTGTGGCCTTGGACGATAGGGTCAGTGGGTGGGGGTAGCGTTCTTAGTGGGTGTGGTACTGGGAACTGTAGGCTGTTTTGAGGACGATTGCAACTGGTTATGAAAAAGGTTATACATTATTATTATTACTTGAGGTAAAGTATGTCGATAGCTCAGGTCAGTGCGTGTGCGTTACTACTGCGATATCCAGCTCTATGTTAATTAATTGAATATACGACGGTCAGACGAAAGGGTGACTCACAACGATAATAATTAGTTGATAAACGTGATTGGAGCCGTGATTGTTCCTGCGTCATTTGCTGCGTACTCAGAACGCATCAGTAGTTTTTTTGAAGTGGGAAAATATTCTAGGCATGTTGTGTTCCCCCCACCGCGCAACAACTTCCCGCGTCCCCATTGGCTCCCGGGTATTGTGACGTCAGAGGCTGAAGGCATGATGTCATGAAGCCCCGCCCACGTCCCAGCCGCCCAACCAGTTTTAGTGACGCAGTAGTGATGTCGTGGGGCGCCTACAAAGAATATTGACTATTTATCACTTCCGTGACGCTGTCCCTCGTGAGACGGAACGTGATTTCATTGTGTGACGTTACACAGAATAATATCATCTTGTACATTGGCGGTTAGAAAATAATGTTGATATTATAAACCAACCACTAACGACTATCATATTATTTTGAGAATACCACAGCCACAGAAAAAAAAAAAAAAATTCAGGAGGGATGCACTTCAAACATCCAAAGCTTCAAATCTAAATAAATTAACCCATAAACAACAACGTACAGTTGCCAAAAGAGAAATTGTGACCACTATTGATAGAACATTAAATATATTAATGTCCATAGTTGTTTGTAGGGATCATAAGTATGTATTACAGAAGGATATGTATATTTCCTTCTGTTATACATGCTTATAGTACCTACAAATAGTTATGGATATTACTATGGTTAAAGTCCCCAAGATTTGTCGCAATTCCTTTTTTGGCAACTGTACAGCCGAGCTCGTAAATTCGCGACCACGTACTTAGATGTTTATGCCACCTGAGCTGGTAACACTGTGTGGGGATGGTGTCATTGTAGGTGAAAGATTGTATCATGTCCCTCTACTATGTTCCACCTACTCTGATTCCTCACCAAATAAATATTACCAGCTCAAATGGCATAAACATCTAAGTACGTGGTCGCGAATTTACGAGCTCGGCTGTTAAACAATATATTTAAACTAATGATAGAGGAATATATCATGTGCAGTCTCTTGTAAACCACTACAGGACTGTATGCCTTCACTGACGATTTTATTATTGTGATATCAACCGCTTTTCATGAGTTTGTGATGTTTTTAATATAATGCATCACTAGCATTTTTATTAGGTATGTTTTGGCAGTGAGGACCCGGGAGTATTTACGAATAAAACTGTGTTATGGGAATGGCATAATGGATGACCTATACTGAAATTAAGAGATGACCTGCTGTGGAAAATTGGAGGGCTACTGATTCCTCCAAACTATGCCAGGAAACAGACAACTTCAATGTTACTCCTATTGGGGGATGTATTTCGTGGGGTACTTCGAATTTCTTCCATTAACTAATATTACATCAGGAACTTTGCATTGAACTGAAGCTTCGGATTGTACAGTGTTGGTAAATCTGGAACAACTGATTCCTGTAAACTACTGGAAACAATAGGCTATAATTATTTTTTTTATTCTGGTCCTGTTTCTTGGATAATGTATACTTAGGAGGAATCACGGCGCTCTAATGTACCAAAAGTATACTATTCCCTTATATGTTACTCCAATACAGAACTGATAATATCTGTCTTCGTAACCAATCACAGGAAGAGGATGTTATACAGTAATTACATTATATATTAAAAAAAAATGGAATGGGCCGTTTAGTCCTTACGAGGAAGAGAGGGAAATTGAGGAAGAAAGTATTGCAATAGGTCAATGAAGAGAAAGAATTAATGTAGGTGGCAAAGAAGGTGTGAATGGGAGGTTCGGAGAAAGGGAAGAAGAAATGGAAGGAAGATGATTATAAAAAATGGTAAGAGGTCACTGGAGACAGAGGAGTGAATGAAGAAAGGGAAAGAATTAAGGTGGAGGAAACTATCGAGAGGATAACAGGAATAGAAGGAAAAAGAGTAAGTGAGGGATGCGGAGAGAGAGAGTCGAATGGGCAAAAAAAAAAAGTAGGATAGAAGAGAGAGAGAGAGAGAGAGAGAGAGAGAGAGAGAGAGAGAGAAGGAACGAGAGGATAATGAAAAGGAGAGAAGGATCACATGTCCAACAAAATGAAGAAGAGGATGGGAAAGCGTAACGAAGAGAGAGAGAGAGAGAGAGAGAGAGAGAGAGAGAGAGAATAATAAAGAAGAGGAGAGTAGGATCACATGTGCAGACCCACGTGATAGAGTTAATTGCCATCCCGAAGTAATTATGCCCCACAGCACGAAGGGTAAACAGAGAAGGAAGGAAGGAAGGTGGTGGTGGCGACGAAGGAGGAGGAGGAGGAGGAGGAGGAGGAGGAGGTGTAGCTGTAGGGGGATAAGAAGGAGGAGCAGGAGGAGGAGGTGTAGGGGGGAGACGATGGAGGAGGAGGAGGAGGTGTAGGGGGGAGACGAAGGAGGAGGAGGAGCTGTGGGGGGACTGACTATAAACAAAGGATCTACATACAACAATAACAGAGACCCAGTGATCCTTGCCAGGCTGCATGTTTGTTGGTTTTACTAAGCTACTACTGTATCTATCTATTAATCGAGAGTGAGGGAAAGTATATTATAAGTTAGTTAAGAAGTAGGCTCCTAGCTCCTCCCCACTCACCACTCCCTCAATATTTTACTAAGCTACTGTCTGTATCTATTATATCTATTAATCGAGGGTGAGGGAAAGTATATAAGGTAGTTAAGAAGTAGGCTCCTAGCTCCGCCCCACCCACCACTCCCTCAATGTAGATGTTTTTTTGTTTTTGTTGTTGTAAGCTTGCCTCACATCCTGTTTTGTTATATACCTTATGAA
>JAWQEG010006403.1:0-2500 GCA_033782935.1 Petrolisthes cinctipes
TCAGTTTCTCAGACCCAGGAGACTGCTGGAGTTTACATCGTGTGAAATGAGACGACTGGAGACAGCAGTTGTAAGTTTCTCTACATTTTCAGAGGACTGGGAGACTTTTGGTGATGCACAGTTTGTATCCTTTAGTAAGACTGAGTTGTGTGGCCCATCACCCCAGGTTGATATTATGTTTCCAGAGCCCCGAACACTGGAGGAATCCCGAGTGTTGTGTCACATGTTGAAGGGAAACGTTAGCCTTCCAAAGAACACCAAAGAAACCAAGCAATCATAAACAAGACTCAGGACAGGGTTGACCTTTGTGCCAGCAGCTGGGGGGCGTATCTATGGTTGGGTGTACAAGCCATCAATACAAATGGCTCATGGCAATACGTAGATATGAATACTAATAACACGGTACTTTACACCAACTTCAGGCCTGGTTATGCTCGTCCATTCAACTCTTTCAACTGCGTCTTTATGGACTCATACGATTTAGGCAAGTGGATTGTATACTCTTGTCACTTTAAATCGTGTACCATGTGTTCCTTCACCAGGCTGTACACACTTCGCCTACGTGGTCTCTGCAAAGATACAGTCCTCGACAGGCAGTATTTTATTAGCGGCATCAGAAATGGAAAGCCCAAGTTTATGGGTGTGAGCAACACTGAGATCTTCTGGAACAACAACACATGGGTAATAACAGACCAACTCAACACAGACATCACTGGTACCATGATCATGACAGAACTCTTCCAATATCCACTCGGTCTACGAACTTGGAACATCACAGGTGCGACACAAACTTTTTCATTGCAAACAAGACACACACTTTTTCATTGCAAACAAGACACACACTTTTTCATTGCAAACAAGACACACTTTTCATTGCAAACAAGACACACACTTTTTTATTGCAAACAAGACACACACTTTTTCATTGCAAACAAGACACACATTTTTTCATTGCAAACAAGACACATACTTTTTCATTGCAAACAAGACACACACTTTTTCATTGCAAACAAGACACACACTTTTTCATTGCAAACAAGACACACACTTTTTCATTGCAAACAAGACACACACATTTTTCATTGCAAACAAGACACACACTTTTTCATTGCAAAAAGACACACACTTTTTCATTGCAAACAAGACACACACTTTTTCATTGCAAACAAGACACATTTTTTCACTGCAAACAAGAAAGACTTAGAACATTCGTGTATGACCATATAGTTTGAGGAGCTGTAAGGGAATGCTAAAAAATTATAGAGCAAATTGATGATTCCTGGTGAGAAGTCCTGATGCTGAGAGTGGAATTAAATAGAATTAGCCTGTAAACTTGCTCTGAGTGATCCTAGTACCTTGATATGACATCTTTTTAAACCACTAGTACTATATTCAGTATTGCACAAACACTATCAAACCTATGTCCTTATGTGGTGATGTGGGTAATTTCGAAGCTACAACACTTTTAGGCATTCAGTCTCTAATTAAATAACAAACACACATTACTCGATTGGTGACAAATGCCTCGACCCAACACCAAACTTGTAACACCAACCCAATGCCAGACTTGTAACACATTTATACACTCAGTCTGTAACACATTTATACACTCAATCTGTAACACATTTATACACTCAGTCTGTAACACATTTATACACTCAGTCTGTAACGCATTTATACACTCAGTCTGTAACACATTTATACACTCAGTCTGTAACACATTTATACACTCAGTCTTGTAACACATTTAAGCACTCAATCTGACACAAACTTGTAACACATTTATACACTCAGTCTGTAACACATTTAAGCACTCAATCTGACACAAACTTGTAACACATTTATGCACTCAGTCTGTAACAAACCAACACATGCACATTATTCTACAGGTGACAAATGCCTCGACCCAACACCAGACTTGTAACACATTTAAGCACTCAGTCTGTAACAAACTTGTAACACATTTATACACTCAGTCTGTAACACATTGATACACTCAGTCTCTAACAAACACAAACACATTATTCTGCAGGTGACAAATGCCTCGACCCAATGCCAGATTTGCTACTGACCGCCTGCAGTGCCAGACAGTTCACTTGCAACGATGGCACATGTATCCGGAAGATGCAACGCTGTGACTTGGAGGTGAACTGTCCTGACCAGAGTGATGAGAGGCTGTGTCAAGCTGTCGTGGTGCCCAGAGACTACATAAGAGAGGTCAGGTTAGGTTAGGTTAGGTTACGTTAGGTTAGGTTAGGTTAGGTTGGGTTGGGTTGGTTTGGTTTGGGTTGGGTTAGGTTAGGTTAGGTTAGGTTAGGTTAGGTTGGGTTAGGTGGGTTAGGTTAGGTTAGGTCAGGTTAGGTTAGGTCAGGTTTGATTAGGTTTGATTGGATTAGGGTAGATTAGGTTAGGTTGGGTTGGGTTGGTTTGGTTTGGTTAGGTTAGGTCAGGTTAAGTTAGGTTAGTTAGCTTAGGTTAGGTTAGGTCAGGTTAAGTTGGA